>WOVY01013770.1:0-191567 GCA_013436015.1 Rhipicephalus annulatus
GTCACTTGCTGATGGAGTTCGCATTGCGGATATTCCTCACTTCTTGTTGTCTGCGGAGTGCAAAGCCTCGTCCTGATACTTGGCCGCCCACCACTTGCCTTCGGTGCAGTAAGGTTGGACACATCCGTCGAACTGCAGGACCCCTCGCTGTGACAACTGTCGACGCTCTTCGGTCATTCGGCTGAAGATATTGTTTTACATACGCCAACAAGCTGCGACAGACACACAAAACAGCCAGATGATAACCTACAAGAGCATATTATGGATGCCACCGAGTTTTGGATGCAACGGGAGACACTCCGTCATGTCATATGCTGCAAGCTCTACCACAAGGAATCCAGAAGAGGACAGAAAGTCACTCGCCGTTGACACAGTTGAAACTTCTGCGTGCAAAGAGCCAAGTGAATCATGCAAGCAGCATATCCAAACGACTCCGAACCACCCCTAGCACAAGTAGGAGTTCCTTGGAGAGTGTTGTTGCGCTGACCCATAAAGATGCCGAAGAACCACCAGTACAAGATGAGACTCTGGGCTGGATGCCGCAGAAAGTTCATCACCTGCTTGCACTGCAGCTCCGCAGCAGCTTCTTCATCATGGTGCAGTGTCGGAAGATGATATGCAGATCTCTACGGATACAGCAATACTGAAACGTCGCGCATTCCAGCTCGGATTCAAGCAGAGGGAAGTGACCCAGCGTCAGTGACTAGGGAGTCACGCCGTCGCCGAAAGTCCGTGCCAAAAGGGAAGTGTCGCCGTTCCCGATCTAGGAGCCTGCTGGGGGCTCACGGGAAGCCTCAGCGCCAACTCTTGGGACTGATCAAGAGGGACAATAAGCGAATTAGAAGGTAGTCACCATGGCGCAGTCTGAGCGACTCATATTTGCCACTTGAACGTACGCGGCCTTAGGTCTTCGCAGAAACAAGCACAACTCCGTAGACTTCTCAATCGGAAGCGTCTCGACTTTGTCGCCATCCAAGAGACAAAGATCGAGAGCGAGAAGAGACCGAGAAGGCCTGCGGCCTTTTTCTGTCTCAGTTTAATGGTGTGTGTCTCACATGCTAAAGGTTTATCTGCGGGCTGTTGGTTGTTTCTGAGAAAAAGCCTACCCTGTTCAGCATTGTGCACTAGTGTTGATGAAGAGGGCAGGTATATATGCTGTGATTTTTTGTTGCAAGGAGTGCCATGGAGAATTATCAATCTATATGCGTTTAATGATGTTCCGAAACGGCTTGAGTTATTTGAAAAAGTGCGTAATTTAATTGACGTCGACAGATGCACGGTACTTATGGGAGATTTCAACTGCGTATGTGAAGCTATTGATCGTTATAATTCGTCTGGAAAAAGAGACAGGAGTGGTGAGCTTTTATCCGGTATTGTAGATAATGCAGGACTAATGGACATCGGGGTCTCGAATCGGGCAACAGCATATACAAGAGTACAAGGCAGCTCTCATGCTCGCCTTGACCGAATTTGCGTGTCCTCATCACTCCTATCTCGTAAATTTCCTGCAGCACCGAAGCTGTATCATTCTCAGACCAATTGTATTGTATAGCGCAAATTGGCGAAAATCGTCACAAACAATCCGTCCCCAGTGGGCCTTTGGAAAATGAATGCGAAGCTCCTCTGTGATCAGGAATTCGTAAATCGCGTCCAGATGGCATTGAGGCAATCTTTTTCAATTGGTTTTCATATCTTCGCTGCTTGGGAGCTTTTTAAACAAGAAGTCGCTCTATAGCTTTAGAAATGGGGCTGTTAAGTCTTTCTATAGAAAGAATGATGAAAAGATACTTGTTAAAAGTCTTTGCAAGCTTTATGAGATGGAATGCGAATGCCGGGAAAGTACATCAAAGATATTGAGAATATTAAGTGCCAACTACAGAGATATGATGCTGCTCGCTACCAAGGGGCACGTATTAGATCTCGGAACCAGCGCACTTTAAAATTCTGAGCAACCGACGCGCCAAGCTTTACTTGATGAGCAACGCCATGCGATTTCTAAAGCTATTCCAGACTTGTACTTTAACGATGTGCTCATAAAAGATAACGGAGACATTACTTTGGCGTTCGAAACGTACTATAACAGCTTATTTAGCTCTCCCTCTGATGATCCTGACACTCACCTCAAGGCTAGTTTTGTTTCTCTTGTGAACCCCTTGAAGGACAGTGATTGTGAAATCATTAATGGGCCCATTACTATACAGGAAATCGAGCAAGCAATCGACAACTTGCCTTTATTGAAAACACCGGGGCCTGATGGCATCTCAGGCGAATTTTACAAAGCTTTCAAGAAAACGCTTGCTCCTATATTGCTGAATATTTTTCAGATGAGTTACGAGATGGATACCCTCCCACAATCTTTTTGCAAAAGTCACACTGTGTTAATACCGAAAACAACTAACAAGGAAAAACTTCGCTTCGTTGAGGGCTACAGACCTATATCGCTTTCAAATGTGGACTACAAATTTCGCAAAAGTATTAGCAAATAGGTTGCAATTTGCTATGTCGATTCTCATTGGGTCTCATCAGACATGTGGCATCAGAGGTCGATCCATACAAACCAATATACATGTCGCTCGAACAATGCTTCAATACTGTCATGACTCTCAAGACCATCTTGCAATGCTACAGGTAGACCTTGCAAAAGCTTTTGATCGTGTTCGTCATTCCTTCCTTTTTTCTCTTCTCGAACAAGCTAATGTTGGAAAAGTTGTTCTTAAAGGCGTTAAATTATGCTATAATGAATGCTCAACTGGTCTGATAGTTAATGGTCAACTCTCCAAGCCAGTTTCTATTCGCTCTTCTGTAAAACAGGGATTGCCCGATGTCACCTCTTTTATTTGCACTTTATCTAGAACCACTGTGCTTAAGCATAATACAGTCGAGTTGCATTCATGGCTTTAGAATATTAGGCAGTGAGGTTAAAGTATTGGCTTATGCAGATGATGTCGCATTCTTTTGCACAGATAAACCAAGTGTCGAAAATGTGGTATATACTATTGAAAAGTTTGGCGTAGTATCAGGAGCTCGTTTAAATGCCTCTAAAAGTTTAGGACTGTGGTTTGGCTTGTGGGGTAGCACACCGAACCACTTTGCAGGGATTAATTGGACAATAACTCCTCCAACATACCTCGGTGTACCATTGCATGCATATAGATTCAGTGCGCATTACTGGAAGGAACGTGTCCCTAAGCTTGAACGACAGGCCCAGACATTTGTGCCCTATCGACTCTCGATATTTGGGAGAGCTGAAGCTTGTAATACTTTCTTAGCGACAAAAACTTTACTATGTATTGCAACTTATTCATTGCGCAAGATTCTATATACAACGCTTTCATCGGATTTTTGCTACTTTCATATGGTCTTCGACTTCTGAGCCATGCGTCGTGATAATATATTCAAGCCAGTTAGTGAGGGTGGGTTAGGACTAAAACACCTTTATCTATGGCAAATAGTGTCCCGATTCTTCTTTTTTCGGGACAATTCCCACCCTGTAATCCGTCCTTCTTGCAAGTTACACTGTTGATTGCTTACCCAGATTTAATTGTTTCATCCAACTTCTCCGAACGCCCATGCTTGTGGGGATTCATGCAGGAAGTTTACCTCGCAGTTCAGTTCCTTAAAGCTCGCTTCTCTGTAGAATACCTGTACTCAGTCACGCGCAAGGTGCTTTATAAGGACCTACTGAGTACACTCTTCCCACCTCCATTGTACCGTTCACTATATGCCAATCTTCCTGGTCACGATGTGTTGAAGCGAGTGCGCAAAATGTACATTCCACCGAATTCAAAAACATTCTTCTATAAACTCCACTCTGAAACATTGGCGGTAAACACATGGTTAGAAAGAAAAGGTATTTTCATTCCGTCTGTTAACTGCCGTCTATGTGATGTGCCGGAAAACGATTGAACATTGCTTTGTTAGCTGCAAAGATGCCATACTATTTTGGGATGTCCTTCAGCGAGCACTGAAAAACGTTTCGTCATTAATTCTCACACAATACGTTATCTTCTGCCAGCAACACTTGATGAAGTACCATATGATATGTTTTTCCTCATGGGTTTTGCACAGCTTGTGGAAGACACGAATGCAAGACCGCAATGCAGAGCCCACCACCTCTTCAAGCGCACACTTCATTCAAATGGCTATCCACCTAAAAAACATCTACGATGAGCTAGACTTTAGACCGGACTGGTACTCCGTCTTAGAGAACTGTTTGACCTCACCCCTTTTTTGTTTGTATAACACGATGTGAAGAACTGTTCATGTGAGGAACTCACGCTGTGTTAGCCATTTAGTGTTTATGAGTAACGCTTGAGCGCTTACTTTGGGGATTGATTGTACTTTTGTTCGCTTGATATTGTCTTTATTGCCCAAGTACTTTAATAAATACCATGAAAAAAAAAAAAAAATGTTCTTGTGGTGTAGTGGTTATCACATCCGCCTAACACGCGGAAGGTCCCAGGTTCGATCCCTGGCAAGAACAAATTTTTTGTCTTTATTTTTTAAAAATAGTGGGTGCAATTCTACTCACTGACATAAAAAAAGGGCAAGGTATGCACTCTGGTGCTGTCTTGTTTTATTCTTTTCTTTTTTCTGTCCAAGATGCTTTCTGTTCCTCGTACGAGACAGTTGGGATGCTCGTGCCTCGTTAAAGGAGAGAGAGAGATCACGTCCATCTTGTTTTTCACCAAATGCAAAAACGGTTTCCATCGATTGTGACAATTGAACTTTAGAACGCTTTACTTTTCCCCAACACTAAAGGTGTGGCCATCTTCGGTACAGGTGCCGAGTGGTCCTCCTCGCGTGGTCGACCAGTTTGTTTTAGAATTTTTGCGTGTTGGGTCTGCTTCGACGCAAAAGCTTTGGTCTGTCTCTCGCACGAAATGGTCTCGTCTTTTCGCCCTCCTGTTCGGTTCGCATTTAATTCCGAAGTCCAAACCACATCTGCAGCGCCACCAATATTGCTTCTGGTTTTTGAGTTCCTACTTGTGCGTATTATCAATTAAAAACACAAATGTTACGCATATCTGACGAAGAACATCAACATGTCGATACACTGTGGCGTGTTTCTTTATACTATAACGTCATACATAAATAATTTTAAGGAACGCAGCGTTATTACGCTAAGCTGATGGATGCAGCGCTATGCACGAAAAGGCGGGCGTTTCCCGCGCTTTGCTAGGTGGAGGGACCTATACCCGCTGCGCGCGTCGAGGCACTTTAACGCAGCGCCTCCAGAATTCTATTCCCCGATTTTCTCACGCAGAACATCGAATAAAGTCTGTTCACTTCTCTCCAGATGGAAGGCTATCGTCATTCGGCGACATTTGCAGTGAAACATGCAACTACGGGGCCGATTTTTCTTTTACAAATTTTTTGCTGGTCTGTGTTTTAGTAGCGATAAGTACTTGTATTTTTTCCGGCCTTATAATTATATCGAATGTAAATGGTATCACCCTGGATATCGAGTCCGTATCGGTGGAATCAGTGGCTTGGCTGCTGACCTGAAGGTCATCGTTCGATGCCCGCCGCGGCGGTCGCATTTCGGTGGAATGGCCCGTGTACTGTGCGATTCTTGGAGCACGCTAGAAAGCAGCAAAAGGTCGAAATTCCCGGAGCCCTCCACCGTGGCGTCCCTCAATGATATCCTGGTTTTTGGGTCGTAGAACTATTATTACTTTCGATATTGATGCCTTCACCCCGCTGCTCATCGCGGTGACGGGCCTCCGTCCCTTGGCAAATAGCAAAACTTAATATCTGGGGTTTGACCGTTGCAGATATCACGACATGATTACGAAGGACTGCTTAGCGGAGGGCTCTGGAAATTTCGACTATCTGGTGGTTCTCTAACGCGCGCACTGACCACATCCCACAGTAGACACGGGTCTCTGCAATTTCACCCCTATCGAAATGCCGCGGCGGGGATCTAACCCGTGAACCTCGTGTCGGCGGAGTTAAAATGGAACATCGTGTCGTATACCGTTGGTCAAGGGGTTAATTAAGCCGCGGAGATTCGAGAAAGCGCTTCCTTGTCTAAATATAACTCAGACTAAGTCAACGACGGTGGTCTAGTGGCTTAAGGTAACTCGTGCTTGCTGGGAACCCGCAGGTCCGAGGGATCAATCCCGGCTGCGGCGGCCTGCATTTCCCGATGGGAGGCGGAAATGTTGTAGTCCGTGTTCTCAGATTTGGGTGCACGTTAAAGAACCCAGGTGGGTCTAAATTTCCGGAGCCCTCCACTACGGCGTCTCTCATAATCAAATGGTGGTTTGGGGACGTTAGACCCACAAATCAATCAATCAATCATCAATCCTTCCTACAGACGGCTCTCGTGCGGGTTACTTTCAGTGTTTCCCTCATTGTGTGTGATGAGATGACTGAGTCCTGTCGAGAGTTGGTGCGAGTAGGAGGATGACTTGAGTCCCATGTCGAGAGTTGGGTGGCGAGCACGTGGTCTCTCTCTTCCTTCCTTCGCGTTGTCGGGCGAGGAGGCGTGCGTGCCTTGGCACCGTCTTCTCGTCCCGGCAGCTTTCTCTCCTTCCGGGCGTCTTCCGCTCGGCCGCTATCGTGTCGCGTCGTCGCCCGAGTGTGACCGGAAGGTCAACGGCCCACCAGAGAAGAAGAAGAAGAGGGCGTCGTCCACTGGTGCGTGTGCGTGGTCCCGTGGACGCGCGGCATTGCATCGTTCGGGTCGCGTGGCTGCGGGACTCCTTCGCCCTCTCTCACACTCTTTCTGCTCGCTTTTACCGATAAGCAAGCCCGTGCAACGAGTGCAACGCCAAGTGGGTGATAAAACCGTGAGTACAGAGATAACAGGCGGATTTGGAGGAGGGGGATGGAAAATAAGAAAGTAACAAAGTGCCTCATTGATGGGCGGGAGCGCTAGCGTGAATAACGCTTTTTTTTTCTTACGATTGGAAGAGGGAGAAAAATAAAGGAAAGGCAGGGAAGTTAACACAGGAAGTCTCCTGTTTGCTACCCTGTATACCCAACCAAAAAAGAAAAAATGCGTGAGAAAAATGAGAAAAAAAATGAAAGGGATTTCGACGACACTGCGAGTTCGTAGCTACAGGGGCCTCTGAGCGCCACACACCAACATTGTACACTTAAGAGAGATACGGCGAATACTGTGCGGAAACCTTCAGCGCTACAAAAGCGCCTCTTCGCGCTGTGCGGTCAGTGGCGATTCGGGTGGCTTTTGTTCGCACGGCGGTATACGTTCCCGCCTGCAGTTTTCGCTTCCCTGTGATGTATGCATTCGCCGAACAGAAATATGCGGGACACTTTTGCGTAACAGCTTGGGCTAGTTGGTATGGTATGACGATAGTTATAGCGCGAG
The DNA here is from genome assembly GCA_013436015.1 of Rhipicephalus annulatus. Classification (NCBI taxonomy): domain Eukaryota; kingdom Metazoa; phylum Arthropoda; class Arachnida; order Ixodida; family Ixodidae; genus Rhipicephalus; species Rhipicephalus annulatus. The sequence continues at coordinate 7,340 of WOVY01013770.1, forward strand.
AAGAAAACGACGACACATAGACAAGAATGTCTTTCGTGTCCTTCTTGTCTCTGTGTCGTCGTTTTGTTCTCGCGCTGTAACTATCACCACTTTTGCAGATTGTAAGCTTGTTTCCATCATTCACCGATGGCGACATCGCTTGACGTTAGTGCGATGAAAAAATTTCGTGGTGTGTCATTCCGGAGTGAAGTCCGCCTTAGTGAAGCCGCATTCGTCCATTACTTTCTTATCTTAATTTTCATTGTTAGTATTGCTCTTATTTGTGGTATTTTTTCCCCTGCTAGGTCGCAATCGTAATATGAAGATCGCTGTCGATACAGTCTGCGTATTGCATGATTTCCCACAATCACATTCCACCCAATGCAGCATGAAACGAGTTTACTAAATGTGCGATCTCGTATACCGCGCTGTTCAAGCAACTCGCTGCTGTTCGACGTGACAAGGTAACTGGAAGTGCCGGCCATGTGCGGGCGTTGGTTGGAAAAACTTTATCTCCCGGATATGTAAGCGCTTGCTCTTTAATTTTTCAATGTTATGTGGTAGGGTAGGGGTGGGCATGGCGGCGCTGACCTTTTTTTACGTGATCGCTACTTGTTAAGCGCATGCGTCAAGATAATCCTCTGCTTCGAAAAGCTGAGGAAGAAAAATGCACGCACTGCACATCGTCGTCACAGACACGAGTTCTTCGTGGGCCGGGATGATCGGTGACTTGGTTGGCCTTAGGTGACGTTCTCGCCATGCTGCAGGTAAGGTGTAGCGCTGTGACACTCGAAGGGGCTGGTTCTATTTCCGGCTTGTATAGCTGCACGACATTGTGGTGGATCGACTCTGTCAAAGCCGCTCGACGTGTATGTGCCCGTGGGTAGTCGCTGCACTTTGATGTACAGGCATGAACGCTAGAGGCCGACGTACTTACATTTCGGTGTGCAATTAACAGTACCAGGTGACCGAAATTTTCGGAGCCCCCGATTACGGCGTCCCTCGAAATCGTATCGCCCCGCCGCGGTGGTCTATAGTGGCTCAGGTTCTCGGCTGCTGACCCGCAGGTCGCGGGATTCGAATCCCGGCATGCGGCGGCTGCATATCCGATGGAGGCGGAAATGTCGTAGGCCCGTGTGCTCAGATTCGGGTGCACGTTTAAGAACCCCGGGTGGTCGAAATTTCCGGAGCCCTCCACTACGGCGTATCTCATAATCATATGTGGTTTTGGGACGTTAAACACCACATATCAATCAATCAAAACATATTGTGGTTTCGGGAATTCGTGTATGTTAACGGGACGATTCGGGCTCGGTCTGATCGACATCCGAATCGGCCCTGCCGTCGTGTCGAGGTCACATACACGAAGGCTTCTTTGTATATCGAACCGAAGTTAGCAGTTCGCAGGCTTCCGCACCCAAACCGACACGATCTTGCCTATTGAAGCCGCAGCTGACTTGTGGCCTGAGCTCGCAATCGCCTCATCGACTGGTCGTTTAGGGCGGCGCTCTCTTCTCTTGGCCTATCTCGATATTTAGATGCCCTAGTGCCCTATTGTTAGTTGCGTATTCCGTTATTAAGCGACCTTCATTTGCTTTGGCAAGGCGTTATAGCTGAGGGTGAAGTTTTTTTTTTCTATTCTATTTCTGGCGTGCGCTGCTTCACAATTACGCATTTAAACGCGTTATGTCAGCGTGCTTAAAAAAGCAAACACCTCACCTTTATTGTTACTTAACCTAGTGTGTGGGTCTATTATGTGCTGTATATATGCTCGCTGCGTGAAGTGCTAATGGGTAATACTGCTTGAGCAAGTAGTTTTCTTTTTTCAATACATTAGCAGATTCCAGCACTGAAGTCAATAAAGAAAGCTTTGGGCTTGAACGTATGTCAAATAAATGCTTTCGTAAATGACCTTCGCAAATGAATGATCTCGTTAACGTCATGCCTTTGGGCGACGTCGACGTAGGCCATACATTTTTTCTCAAATTTAGCTGCTCAAATTCACCTGTGCTCTGCAGGCGAAGAAATCGAGTTAGAAATAGAAAGCTTACTTTTTCACTGCGTAGGTGAATGCGTTGTCTTCTTGTTGCATTTCGGAAGATAAACTCCCATAGAGACACGTGTGCTGATTGACGTAAGCGATTCGGCTATTTTAAGCGCATATGGTGCCAGTGGCTACCGCTAAAAACGACATGTATGCAACTGGTGGTATTTCTTTTCTTTTTTTCGAATCATTGGGAAAGAAATGTTCTTTCAATTCTTGTGGCGAGTTTGGTTTTTGTGTGTGTGTGTGTGTGTGTGTGTGTGTGTGTGTGTGTGTGTGTGTGTGTGTGCGTGTGTGTGTGTGTGGGGGGGGGGGTGTTTACTCTTTTTCGATCTGTCGTTTCGTCGCCTTTGTGGTATTGCGATCGCTTCTTCGAACGCTTTTTTATTATTATTTAAATTTTGCTAGCGCTCCGCGCACGTTCCGTTTGAAGCTGAAGGATCGGAAAGTTGGTGTGAGAAGTCGGGGTTACAACAATTTTGGCGTAAAGAGGCCACGCACAGAACGATTGAGTGGAACCTTTGATCATCGGTGCTCCGCGTCGCTGCACCTGGGGGAGATAATCGCGAGTAAAGCAAAAAAAAAAATATTAATGTAGTGGGCGAAGATCTTCACGTATCTATAGCTGCGCAAGATTAGACTTGCCAGCCTTCGCCCTGGCCGATACTACATTGCAAATTTTTGATCATTCAGTTATGCGATAACTGAATTCTTTGCATATTGGCAGAATACGGCTGCCCTCCCTGGCATCCTAGAAGGTATAGGCTGTTAAGCTGAGGGTGCGGGTTCGATTCCTGATTAAGGCAGCCGCGTGTCGATAGGGCTCGAGTGCAAGAACATCCGTGTATTTTAATCTGTAGGGTGCTCTTTAAAGAATCTCGGTGTTCGTGACTTAATCCGGCGTTCTTCTTCACGGCGTGCCTCACAATGATGACGATGACCCGTTTCCGGCTCGCGGAACCCCAGTGATTATTATTAAATTTATCGGTTGACGCTCTTTGTGCGGTATCTTTTTACCTTGCGATCCGCCGCTAAATACAATTGGTTTAATTTGCAGTGTTATCGTTTGCTGCGAACTCTTTTTTATGTTTGTTTTGCACACTACCGACCTGTTATGTTGTGGCACGTCGTCAACGATTACACTGCGACTTTTTCAAAAAACACTATCTCCTCATGGGACACTACTTTTTCCCCCGATGTGTCATAGTATAATAACAATCCGGCTTCGTGGTTGCCAGTGCTTGGTGGCGGCGACTGCACTGTGCAAGCAGACGGCTAACCATGGATTTGAACTTTTATTCGAAGGAATGGCTTTCAGCAGTGGTGGTGGCTGTCGCTACGTTGTACCATGTAGTATAGGAAATAGAATGGCCAAAGGGGCCCGGGTAATAACAATAATTGTCGGAGAATACGTCTCAAAATCACCATACCATTGTGGGCGACACCGTGGTGGAGGGCTCCGGAAAGTTTCATCACCTGGCTTAACGTGTACCTGAACTAAGTATACGGACATCGAGCGTTTCGTTTCTATCAAAATGCAACCACCGCGGCCGACATTCGATCTAGTGACCGGTGGGTCAGCGGTTGGGCTCCATAACCACTAGACCACCGTAATGCGTCGAAATAGACTGGGATAGCATCGACTAATATTCAAAGAAATTAAGTATCTCCCAACATGCGATAATGTGGAATGTGAGATATCACTCCCTTGTGTTGATTTTTTTTCATATTGTTCGTTCTATTCGTGAAACAACTGCCGAAGCGGCCCGTATTCTCTCGTCGGTGGCGCTGTATCTTATAATATTTATTTACGTTTTTTGCCCCCTCCCTTTTCTTTCTTACGTTGTACAAATTAGTCGTGAAACTGAGATAAATTATGATTGTGTTAAAGTGCGTGGCGCACGTGCCGGACAATTCTAATATTCTCCCTCCGAGAACGGCTGTATATTCGTCGACTCCGTCAGTGTCTCTAACGAGCGAATTTCAAGCGTAGGTGCGTCGTGGCTCGAATGGGTTCGCACAATCTTCGTCACCGATACACTGGGGTGAAAAACGCCGTTTGCCCTCCCGGGCCGTCCGTGTGTCAGATAGATCACCCCCGGCACGGTCGTGTCATTCCTCTTTGGGGGCGCGCGGCACCGGGACCGACGGGTTATCCGTAAAAAACAAGATATAGGAGGGCACGCGGAGAAGAGAAATGTGAATCTTCTCTCCCAGATGAAAGGAACGGGCTCGCAGCATGCATATGGAAAGCAGCGCACTGTTCTTTCGCTCTCCGAAACGGGCCGTGCAGCGGCGGACCGCATCTCTGGGTCCAGGGAGGAGCGCCTCCCTCCTCCTTCTAACTGCTGGAGAGCAAAAACGCATCCCCTCGCGAAGCAGGGAGCAATTTTTCCTCCCTCCGCGCTCGACGGAATGGAGGGGAGGGAGAGCGTTCGCTCGGCTTTTTACTCCCCTCGCGGAGGAGCTCCCGCATAGGTGCAACGCTGCCGGCGAAAGGGGGAGTGGGGGTGACGTCATGGGGCCGCCATTGTGGGGCGTCCGTCCTGCACGTGCGCATTTGCCGACGCCGCGTCAGCGACGGGCTTTCCGGGCGCCGCAGCCCGCATCTGTCTCTCCGTGCACTTTGAGGACTCTCTTTTGTGCAGTTGGTTTCTTCCTTCCTTTCTTTTTTTTTGTTTGCACCACTGCCGGTGGGGTTCCCCGGAAAGCGTTCGCTGAGTAGAGGGCAATCCGAAGCCAAACCAATCCAATGTGGATGGGGCTGGCTGGGAAGTTTGTACGTAAATGACTTACCGCGTGCCGCGGGGTGGAAGAATAAAACATGAAGTCCTCATTCTAATTGTCGAGATAAATGTATATGCCTCGGAGATGCGTACCGAGGTGACGCTTTGGAATGCGATGATTGTGAGACGTTGGTAATGACAGGGCGAAGCATGATTTTTTCAGGGGTGGTTGGTGTCTGTTTTTGAGCTTGAGTGCTGGCGTGCGGTGACATTCCGGGAGTAGAGGCAATTGGTCGAAATGACTGAAAGCGTTCGTCTGGCACATCATCCAGAATGGCCGTTGTGTCCGTCGCTCTTCGAGTTTCTTCGCTCTTTCAAGCGCTGTCTCCGGTGATGAATCGATCTGCACGATCTTAAGAACGCATTCAATTCTATACCCCTCCCGCCGTCCCAACCACGATAATTTATTTTCTTGGTACTGAAGCAATTAACGAGAGCTGCATCGTTCTTCGCTGCATGTACTACGAACTTCAAATGAAACCCGAACAGTGGCAAGCCTTCGCGATGGTCAATAGTGCGTGCCGTCCAGTTATCGCGATTGACAGGCGTGCGCATCCTGTTCGGCAACTCTGCGCTTATATGCGTACCTGTTCATGGTAAGTGGACGGTGCGCGCTATACCATCGCGAATCCGTGCCGCTGTTCCAAGTTTCATTTGATACAGATAGTACATCTTCACTGCATAATATGTACGCACTGCGGCAAACACCGTCTCGGGAAGGCACCCGAACTTCTCGCGCTAACCGGCCTATACATTGTCCGATCTTTCACTTTCACTCCTTAAAGACCCCACCAGGGGGTATTACATAAGGGTTGGGTTACAATATATACAACAAGTTGAACACTTTATTATATGGTATAATGTGATGTGATCGCTTCTGCATTTCCGATGGAGGCGGAAATGTTGTAGGCCCGTGTACTCAGATTTGGGTGCACGATAAAGAACCCCAGGTGGTCGAAATTTCCGGAGCCCTCCACTACGGCGTCTCTCATAATCATATAGTGGTTTTGGGACGTTAAACCCTACAAATCAATCGATGTGATCGCTTCAATGAACGCAGTAGGGCTTGAGTTAGCGATTTCTCGTGTCAGGTCGTTCCAGTCCTTGGCTGCTCGAGGAAAAAAAAAAGAATATGCAAAAGTGACTGTGTGAGCTTGAGGACGGGCAACGTTTAAGGGGTGAGCAATGCGATATGATATGCGTGATGGTGGTAAAATATACGGTGCTTGATTTAGCGTGCTGTCGTAGAATTTATGAAATAATGATAAACTAGCAATGTGGTGTCGATTAGAAAGTGTTTGTGAACCGGATTCCGATTTCGAGGATGTTATGCTGATATCGTATGAAAAGGCTGAATGAATGCAACGAACGGCACGATTCTGAAAAGCCCCAAGGGCGTTTGTGAGGAATATCTAACGTTACGTTGTCGTTTGCGTGCCTTGTGCATTAAATTCGTTGTTTTGGGTATGCGTGTTGCCTTTTTCGTAGCTATTTTATCGAGTGGTACCTACCGTATTGTGTAGAGTTCAATGTTTTGCACGTGATGCTCTGTTATCAAAAAAAAGGAGAAGCATTGTTTGCAGTGCTTACGAATGGAGATGCCCTTGACATTGCCTAATCTTCATTTCCGATGGAGGGGGAAATGTTGTAGGCCCGTGTGCTCAGATTTGGGTGCACGTTAAAGAACCCCAGGTGGTCGAAACTTCCGGAGCCCTCCACTACGGCGTCTCTCATAATCATATGGTGGTTTTGGGACGTTAAACCCTACAAATCAATCAATTGCCTAATCTTGCAGCGCCGCTTTGTAATCTAGTAGAGCGCGTAGCTGCATTTGACGAACGGCGATCGCACGCTCAACGTGTATATCGGCCGTGTTCGAGGTTCGGTTGCTGCCAGTAAAATGTCGCTGACCGTTGTGTGAAGTGTACACCTACAATACAGCCCCGAACGATATCGACTTTTCGACGCAGTCGAACCGGAGCGCGAAACGGACTCGCTCGGCTCGTCCAAGCACCCGGGATGTGTTGCTACATGCGCGCGGGAGGCCTCGTCTCCATCGATCGGGCTGATCCCGCACCCTAACCCCGAGGGAAGGAAGGAGCCCAGTTTGCCAAACACGTCGAGGACAGGCGTAACACCTGCTGTTTTGTTTGCCGTGTGTCTGCGGTGGTGAACGAAGAGAGGCGGGGGGGGGGGGGGGATATGCTTCCAGCGATGCGGTGGAGGGGGTGGCGTCGTGCTGATCGTTCTCTTAGTTGCGTCGCGATTACGGTGCTCTCTCGACGGCGCCCTCTATCTGGCGTTTTCTGTTGGAACACTCGAAACGAAGCGATCGTCAGCAGGAGCCGTGCTCTCCCGAAAACGCCGCCCTGTTCGTTCACTGTGCAATGAAAGACAAAAAAAAAAACATAGCAGTGTTGCTTCGTGTCCGCGCTTCCTGTTAGACAACGTTTGTAATTGCTCTGGTTTTTCGTGGGGCATTGGCGTGCCCACCGGCGTCGTGCAGTAAAATCTGGCTGCGCGGCGTTCCTTTTTTTTTTTATTTAAGAGCACGCCTGAGCGCAGTGTAGTAAACGAATTCGTAGGAACAGGCGTGCGTTTTTTTTTTTTTTCCTTTTCGACTGACAGGGGGTGTACTAAACTATCCTGCAGCGGCTCTTCTCTTCCCCTTGCACTGCAGATAGCTTGTTCTTGTTAGGTAGCCGTCTCGGTCTTTTTCTTACCGATCCTACTAACTTCCTATAACTAATACTGCGATAAACCCGTACCGTTTCAAATTGCCGATGGACTATTTCCACTGGCCGCGAGGTACCGATGCGTGTGCGTGTGTTTTTCGGGAAGTCAAGATGCGACCGCCTGCTGCGCCTGATGACGCGAGTATGTAGCGGCACTCCGAGTCAGTCTGTGTTATCGAAAAAGTTGTTCCGCTTTGAGCAGTTCATTGCGCGAGCCGAGACAACCATAAAATGTAGGATATTCGCCCGTGGAGGATCGAGTATATATATGACCCGCAGGGCGCGGGTTCGAATCCCGGCTGCGGCGGCTGCATTTCCGATGGAGGCGGAAATGTTGTAGGCTCGTGTGCTCAGATTTGGGTGCACGTTAAGGAACCCCAGGTGGTCAAAATTTCCGGAGCCCTCCACTACGCCGTCTCTCATTATCATATAGTGGTTTTGGGACGTTAAACCCCACATATCAATCAATCAATCAAATCGAGTATATATATGCTCCGATTATCTGTCTCCGCGTCCGGTGAGTCGCCTGGTTGCGGACCTGTATGATCGATCGAGGCTCGTCGGCCTTCGCTTAGTATATATACTCGTCATCCGTTCGATAAACACATACGTGCATAGGTATAGGCCTTTAAATGTCGGCGAATGTATTTCGCCAATTGCCGTATCGTTCATGCAGGTAACCAGACGTACTGCGGAAGAAGGTTGCATTAAGCGTTAACCATAATGTCGCCGCTTGAAGTCACTGACTCGCTGTAGTGCCCTCATGCATACACCGAGAATGACGTCTCATGTCCCAGCGTGAAACCAGAAGCCTGTAACCGCGGTATGTCGCTTTACTCGAGCGAAGCTTGTTGCTATACTCAAATTTCGGTGGCGGCTTCGTTGGCGAAAAATTTGGGCGCCAGCGAGCTTACAGAAATGTATGGTCCTTGAAGGTGCACTGGCCGTACGCGTATCTGTGTGCCCATGTTTTCCACCAGTGGAGGCTGTGGCGATCATGGGAGATAAGCTGTTTCTGATGATCTGACAATGTGATCTTTTATCGAGATCACTTTTCACTTTATGTTGCCAAATTTTATTTCTTTGTTGCCTGGATGAACGTCGTTGTTGTCTGGCTGCTGTTGTCTCGCTGCTATAAGCATGAACAGTCCGCAGCTCGCCCTTGGCAGATCAGCTTTGGGCTGTCCACCAAACCCGCGAAGTGGCTGAGGAGCTCGGCATTTTAGTCCCCATGTGGGAGCTGCCCGCAACACAGTGAGCTGTGTTTTGGAGGATCAAGTACAAGTTTATCCAATCCAATCCAAGGTCCCATTGCCGGCGTGAAGAAAGAAAAAAAGAATCAGGTAGCAGTGGTGCAGAAGTGCATGTGCATGGTTAGCTCGACTACTTGCTATTCCTCGTCTCGATTCATTTTTGGGCTGTTGCTTATGATGTCAGGGAGCACTGCATAACGCAAAAGAAAGAAGGTAAGAAACTACGTCACGTGCGCACTTGCCAAGCTTTGCTAGCCCCCTTTTTCCAGACAGGGCAAGTGCTTCTTTTTTTTGTATATATGTATGCGCTTATTGAAGCAGAGCACGAAACTGGGGCACTTAATTGACGTTGATCTTTCTTAATTTTTTAGCTCCGCTGAAGGACCAAGAAAAGGTTGAATACTGGATGTGCGTACGCTCTGTCTCCAATACCCTCCTGTTTGTTCGTTTTAACTCGATGAAAGATTTAATAATTCGAGCATCAACCTATTCTTTATTTAACATTGCTTATAGCGTATACGTGCTGCTCAACGCTGACCTTTGCGACGCCGTGCTTGTTCGATGACGGCGGATTCAATGGTATCTTATCTATAGGGCAGTGCGAATAATGAGCGCTGCACATTCTGGGGATCGGAAGGGGACATTCTCGGAATAGTATTCGATACGTTATCGCGGTATAACCCGCTATCTTGACGGTCGGTGGGCCGGGAATTCAGTGTAGTGTGCGCGGTGTGTGTCGACGGACTTCGTTGCGGAAGTGAACACAGTGTATATACTTCTTCAGCCGGTGGAGACAAGCCTTTGTGCAATCGATCGTCTTTATGCGATATAAGTTTTTTTCTCCCCCATAAGTCCTACGGTCGGTCGACAGTCGTCATGTCTTGTTGTACCAGCGTACTTTCGCGAGTGTGAGCTTCGGCAGCCCGAGTCGTCGATGCCATTCAAGGTTCACTTGTACGACTTGCTTCGCACGTGGTTCGAGCACGGTAAGGTTTAGATTTCGCGGGATCAAATCCCGGCTGTGGCGGCTGCATTTCCGATGGAGGCGGAAATGTTGTAGGCCCATGTTTGGGTGCACGTTAAAGAACCCCAGGTGGTCAAAATTTCCGGAGCCCTCCACTACGGCGTCTCTCGTAATCATATGGTGGTTTTGGGACGTTAAACCCTACAAATCAATGAAAGTTTTGATTTCGGGAAATGAAAAGGAAGTAAGCAAGATATGTCGCAGCCTATGGAACCAGGACTGCAGCTTTGCCCGAGGGTATACTCTTAAACTTCCAATGCACTGTTTTGCGGAACACGTAGTGTAGACCTTTTCTTTTTCTTTTTTCTAATTCGTGTTCGAGCTCGTTTTAGTGTTTTTGTTATTTTCTCTTGCCTGCATTTTACCGTTGCGTGCGGCGGGTCTTGATTGTAGAAAAATGAGGATATTGTTAGCCAAATGCCGTGAGTGGCATTACCCACGGGACAGTTCCTATGTACGCGCCGACACCATGACTCCGTTTATAACCCACTGTCGTTAACAAAAAAAAATCCTCCTGATAATTTTAACATTAATTTTGTAACATCAATCACAAATACCATTGGTTTTTGTTTGCGATTGTATAGTTGTGCTGTCAACGTTCCCCAATCGCGATCTGTTTAACGCTCGGGCGAGTCCTGTACTTCTGCACATGGCAGTTGTCCTTAGTAGCAGTTACGGGCAGTTACGAAACGAGAAAACCGACACCATACACATATCGTAGCGAACACTTAATTTTTCAAGCTTAACACGGAGACGCTGACGTTAATCTTAACAACTCAAGGGCTCATGAATTAATTTCATCGCCGTGATGGTGTGCTAACCGTTATGTCATTCGCATGTTTATACTTGTTGGTCCCTTTTAAGGCCCTCTATCAACGTAAATAATTTGAGATAGGACGCGAGGAGGCTCACTGAGATACTTGAGAAAATCGAAAGAACTACCACTGCCTCGTCGTTTAAGTGACAAGGGGCTTTTCTCGTGCTGTTCCGTCAGTTGAAGACGCCGCTGGTTAATCAACAGCCACACATTGCTCGCATTTCTGAGCCGAGCCAGCGCAGCAACGGCAAGAATGATGCGCGGAAGCGTCGTGCATATTTTTTTATACTGTTGTCAACTTTGGGGGTCTACAACATCTGTAACAAATGACCACAGTCTTGTTCTCGGCACATCTGTTCGCATTGTCCGTGTGGTCGCTGCGACCAACCCGGGCGTAATTGCGTGCACCGCTTTCCCATTACGAGTGTAATGTGTACACGCGACCTGCAATTACGTATATTGTCGCCGTGCACCTCCACGGCGACGTCAGGCGACCGCGAAGCAGTCAGTCAACGGACGCGCGCAAACGTGTTTCCGTGTATGCTGTGCGCATGCGCCAACTCGGGCGTGTATGGATGGCTTGCGCTAGGCCTCGCAGATTACGCGGCGCTGTGTTAGCGCGCCTAGTATTAGGAAGCTCGGCTCATATCCCGATCTCGCAGCTTGAGCACAAGTGTCACCGTTACTCTATGAAGAAGAGACAATTGTCGGTATTGCCGTGAATGGCCAGTTACTGCTTATTTGTTGCGCCAGCGTGCGCCCCCAACACCTGCGCTATAAGCCGACACCGTAACTGTTCCCGCCAAACTGTGGCCGCCGGCTTGCACTTTAGGACACTAACATTGACAGAACGGAAAAAGGGGATGGGAAAATTATGGATTCAACCCCCCCCCCCCAACCCCCCGTCGGAAATTTTCAATGTTGCATGTGTATATATTGTATTGCGTGTGTATGCGTTTACTAAAGTGGTGTGTTGGACTTGTTGGTACATAACTCTGGCGCACTACAGCGCAAATATACACAACGGATTGAAGGAACACATACTTTGGATATGTTATGTATACACGCACGAACACACCCAATGTATGGCTGAACCCCCTCCACGAAAATCTGGCGCTATTGCTGTAGGGAATCGAACCCCCCGATGCCGTGCATGTTCATTGAACCGCGTCGGTTGGCTATGGAGCCGCGGTATCTTTCCTGTGAAGTCTGCCCTCGTGTGATCTCGGTCGTGTACTTCGCCTCGCAAAGTGCGTGCCAACTCCCCTCTGCGCCCCGCGAAGCAGCACGACGGTGTTTTTCGCTCCCCATTCCGTTCCTCCTCCTTTCCGCTCAGGAGAGTCGGCTCAACCCGCTTGTCACACAGTGGCCCTCGTCGTGCAACGTGACTCACTCACGGCCCGGAAGAGGGGAGACGAGCTCTTCGTCGTACAAGCCCGAGTGCTCATGTAAGGCTTCCTCTTCCGGCCCGATCCCCCCCGCGTTTTGTTTCTTTTTTCGTTGTTACCTCATCGAGTTCGTCGCGCATGGTGTACGTCACAGGGCTCTAGATAGACAACGCGATTACGTTTGCCCGGCGTGCGAGCAGCTCCAGCGTTTTTATTACGTCCCATAGAAGAGAAGCGTCGGTGAAGTGCCTTTCACCCTCCGTGATTCTGCGCCTTTAGCGCTGTCTGGCTATGGGAGGCGCTCCTCCCTCCTCTGCGCCGGCATTATGCGCCAAAATTGGATGAAAATGGGACCGGAGAGAGTGGATAGCGTGCTCGCCGCTGTTGGCTCGTCCCGATCCGGAAAGGGAAACGCGGTGTCTGTCCGCCGTCCCCGCATAAACTGTTTTACCGCGCACTACCGTTATTTAGAGCTTTCACGCTTCGATTGTGCTCGGAGAGTACGACAGGAGGACGGATGTACGGTACATCGGGCTTGCTTCGGCGTGGACACAAAATGCGGTTGTTGTAAAAGACGGGGACGTCGTATCGATCGCTTTAATGGCGTCGCGTTCATTTGGTTGCTAAAAATGAGCGACAGCAAATTGAACTCAGTAGCGGTAATCATCCCAGCTATCTTTAATGCTCGTATTCTGCGACACAATTTCTGCTTGGGATTGATGTGGTGGAGCATGTATGAGTTTAGAAAAGTGTGGTGGAGCGGAGCTCGAGTAAATTTCTGAACGAATGACTCTTATACGCATCAAGACGGTCGTAAAGTTTCCTGTAAGCATTCGCAGTGCAGGAATGACGGAACGGCGCTGGTTACCAGGAGGACGTTATCTTTAGGTCTTGCGAGTATATATACTGCATCAGGAGCTAGTCTTGCACGACGTTCTTTTTTTTTTTTGCTCGCCGTTGGAATTACGCAGTTTCATGTCCAGGAATTCTGGACATTAGAGATCCCGTAGCACATCGAGTACCAAAAGTAGCATATCCAGTAACTCTACTGGACATCAACAACTAGCGTCATCTGTTGGGTTCGCTGCTAAACAGCAGCGTAACTGAATGAGAGACGATCTTTAATCATTTATTGCAGCTGAACGCTTAAATATATGCGAAAGTCGCTCATTATGTATAATCTGGGCGTCATTGTCTCATAATCAGAGAAAGTTCGCTTTATTACCATGAAATGTCTGGGTTCGAGAGCGACGTTTATGTGCTGTGAGACTCTATTAGCGAGAATTTCAAAATTTTTTATAAAAACTATTAGCGTTTATCTTCTTCAATCACTCAAGCTACGAAATTTCGACAACTCTGTCTTCGTACCTGTAAACTTTGGTTGATATCGGCAAAGTTCCTGAAGTTCGACGGGCACTTTTGTAAACACGTGTTTTGCAGTGAAACTCTCTTGCAGGGGCACACGCACTTCGTAGCGTTTTCGGTTACTCCGAAACGTAATAAATTTGCTGCTCTTTTATGTAAGGCTGTTTTTCGTGAGGCTGCTCAATATGCGCAGGGTATTTATACTGTGTAGATTTTGTGTTGATGATTAGCGATAACACGTCTCTGGTAAGTTAGAGTAAACGATCAAAGATAAAAATAGCTCTTCGTCATTTAAAGTGAGAAGTAACAATCGACAAGACTCATTGATAGACATATTAATTTTTATCTCATAGACATCGATAATTAACGGTACTGTTTAATGTAACAATTAATTTAAAATATGTGGGAAAACTGTCAGCATCATAGGACATAATAAAGTTATATTTATCGGTTGTGTTGCCGTGCACCCCATTAATACTGCATTATTGTCACATGTAAGTAAACAGCAATACAATTTGTTTAATGGTTCGGAGTAAAATGGAGTAAAATCACAAGAAAAGAGAGACTGTAACTATTCATGTTTGCACGTTTTCGCCCGGCAAGTGCTGTATTGTTTAGCAAATCCCTCTTGCACATGGGCATTCATACGTGGGGCAGAGCGGCCGTTGCATCATGTGCGTTTAAGAGAGCCCAGAAATTCGCTCGGGAATTTGAACGCTTTTAATTTGGCATCGCGCTGCAGCACATGTGGCTGTTCATTTGTCTTTACCTATACAAAGGTTTTTGTCGAAGCATAGATTTCAGATAACGGGGGAAGTAATAGAGGCGTTCCGTGTTGAATGAATGTATGAAGCGTGCGGCAGTGAGCCATCTGTTGCGAAAATGCGCTGGTGTCGGGGGTCTGTCGAGATAGATGCAATAAATGAACAATGTTAATACTCAGCTCGTGCATGAATCGAACTCGGTACTTTTGCACGAAAAGCATGTGTTCTTTCTACAACACAGCCATGCCGGGGCTTGAAACTGCTTGAAAAAAAAAAGCTATAATAATGTCATATACTTTGATAATGTCATACACTGTAATGTCATATAATAATGTCATATACGTGTGTAATGTTGCGTCGCAGCTGCATAAAACATAGAATTGCACAATTAGTGGCCGCTTTAAAAACTCGCCAATAAGCGCGTCAAGCAAGAGATAACACACACAAAAAATAAGGGAATCCTTAAGCTTCGCCTTTAAACGTTTAACGTGATAGCGGTCTCTTGTCCCCAGTGCGTGCTTCAAACACTTACCCGCATATTCACAAACGCTGCTCGACTGAACTTCCACCCTTCACTTGACAGAGTTGCGCACTGCGCCACTGCTCGGCTGAAAATGACGGTGATCTACTGAAGAATTGCAGCAAATTGTCACTGATATGCAGTGAGTTTCTCTGCCTAGAGATGGCGCTCCCATCGGCTTTCTCAAGTGAAAGAAGGGGTGTTCTAGAATACGGGGGTTAATGTATGAAACCTTTTCGAACAAGCTATGCACCCACTACGTGGCCTTAAGGGAATAGGCGCGTTAACATGCGTGCCTGTTGTAGTGGGTGACTGGCTTTAAATCATGAAGTCGATAATCACATGTTCCGAGCGAGTGAGTGAGTGAATAAACTTTTATTGGGCCCAGCAAAACGCGCGAATAGATCTTCGGATTAGCCAGGTGCGCGTATTAATCACATGTTCTGACGCCCGACGCGCGTGTTTCCAAGCAGAGGAAGTTGTTTTCACTATGTTCAGAAGCGGACGCGAGACACTGTTGTAGAACACCCGCTTACTACGCAAACGATCCGGGTTCGATCCGACTTCGCACTCTGAATATTTTTCTATTTTATTTGCATCTTTCTCGAATTTTCGGTCACGCACAAGATGATTTTTCTCTCAC
Organism: Rhipicephalus annulatus; assembly: GCA_013436015.1. Taxonomy (NCBI): domain Eukaryota; kingdom Metazoa; phylum Arthropoda; class Arachnida; order Ixodida; family Ixodidae; genus Rhipicephalus; species Rhipicephalus annulatus. The sequence continues at coordinate 22,658 of WOVY01013770.1, forward strand.
AACCAACGACCCCCAACACGAGAATTTCTGCGAAACGAGCTCTTTAACACTATCTCGTCGATAGGTCTTACTAGGTACCTTTTAAGAAAAAATTACCGCGTCAAAATCTCACCACGCTGTCCTTGAGCAAGGTGCGCCAAGAAACAATTGCACTATAGTAGCAGCACGGAAACCCGATGAGCGATAATCTTCATACTTTCTTATGCGCGTTCTTCGTTTTATAAAAGTGGCCGAAATAGCCTGGTCTCAAACCAAAACCTGGTGCCGCTGTGCAGATCGCATCGAAATTTCCGGAGCCTTCCACTACGGCGTCTCTTATAATCATATGGTGGCTTCGGGACGTTAAACCCTACATATCAATCAATGTGCAGACCGCTTAGCCACTGAAACAAAGAGGCATGTTTTACCGTTGTGTACATCCAATTATCATCTGAGGCTGTACGCCGCGAAAACACATGATTATGAGGGATGCCATCGTGTAGGGCTCAGTGAATTCCTGTCATCTGGTGCTCTTTAACACGCACTGACATCGAACAGTATATATACGCGCTTCCACCATTCTCCCTACATCTAAATATGGCCTCGGCGGCCCGGGTCGAACGGGTGGCTTTCGGGTGAGTACCCGAGGACTGTATAACCACTACATCAGCGCAGCGGAGGGTCGCATATCAGTGGACGGTTGCGAGTTACGGTCGTAATGAAACGAATATGATTCGTTTCATTACACTTCCACGAACAGTTAGCAAAAGGGGGAGGACGAGCTGTGTGGCATGTCCTGCACGTAATTAATTACACTATTTCGGATGACTTTTGTTATGTGCTCTAGAAACATAAAGAGCGTTATTCAAATTAAATAGTCTTATTTAAAATGCTCATATTTGGAAGGCAACGAAGCATGACGATAGTTATAGCGCGAGAACATAACGACGACAAAAAGACAAGATGACCTGTTCTCGCGCTACAACTATCGTCATGTCATAACAACTAGCCCAAACTGCCACACAATAAAGCAATTTCATTCCTGTAATTAGTATCGCCCTTTCCTTCTGCTTCTTTTTGAGCTCTTAAAAAGATTGTCACTGGCAGAGAATACGGCATGGCAAGTTGGCTTCACGCTAATGAGGAAAAAAAAAATCACTTGCTATGTTACGCCGACCAATATTAGCAACCTGAGGCCTGTTTTTGCATATTCTCAAAGAGTCATCGCCATCTACTAGGCTGATATTTTCTTGAAATTAGCTTTTGTAGATTGCAGAACAGCAGTGACAAAAGGACGTCCTAACTTTCTTCAAGGAACCTGTGCCGCCGACTATACAACCGGACGAAATATATTGAAACTGATGACAGGAAGGGCAGCACTTCAATTCAAAACAAGTTTTTCAAGCGCATCCAAGTGACTTGCGCGCACGAATTCATTGAAAAAAGAAAAAAAAAAACGCTTAATTCACAATCGAGCAACCAACCGACGGCTCGTTGTACGACTTGCGCTTATCAGTCAGCGATCACGGTTCGCTCTTGGTCGCGATAGTCGACATAGAACTGCTTTATGATTGGCCACGTTGTCTGCCGCGCGGTATACGTCATCGCGCCAGTTTTGAAAGTTGAAGGTCTGTACGCCACGTGTTGCGAGAACCGGCGAACTAAAAGTAATGTCCCGAATTGCTGCGTATGTCACTTGACTGCGGCTGCAATATTTATATATAACACTATAAAGAATGTCAGGCTTGCGCGGAAAGCGAAGCACAGTCTTAGCGAAAACGGGAGGACTTTGGTCGTGCACTTTTTGACGATAACCTCGGCTAAGGACAACAGGTGTTTAGAGAACTTTCGTGTTCCCAAGCAGGCCATCTCTTCATCCTCATTTTTGCATTCAACGCGAATCCTCTTTTCCGTCGGACTCCACCAATTTCGTGGTGATCGCTAAGGTGAAACTTGGCTTTCCCTATTGGAGAACGGTATACAGGTATCCTCGCAGGTGTATTGACAATACCGAGGATATGGTATTTGGGCTATAATGAGTGCCTGGAAGGGCATGTTTTGATGTTTTTCTAATGATCCAGTATTGGATGCATCGAGCTATTCGTCGTATATACTTGGCGCGCTTCTTGTCACTTCTGTTCACGATTTGATGTTGGATAGCATCGTTGGGTATAGTGCAAGTGCTTTGTAGAATAGCGTAATGTCCTCCCTTCTGTGGGGTTGTGACTGCAGTCACAGCCCCACAGAAGGGAGGGCATCACAAACTTCCATGGAAGTTTGTAATGTCGAGTTGAGTCTACCGTATGACATTCTTCGATCAGGTTGCGGCGTTCATTTCAGTGCTCGATTTAGACACCTCAGAAAACATTGGGTGAGATCGCTAACTTCACCTGTTGCTTCGGGCGACTTTGTCGTCATGTCCTCACCTGCCCGCCCCGAGAGGCTGGCGCGAGCTTCAATGTAACGTGTGCTCTTCCATGAATGGCCCACCGACTCCTTGAAATCGTGTTCATAAATTTAATACCTGTCGCGGGTAGTCAAACCTCTAGGATACTTCTTCGTCCATCCACCAGCAGTATTCGGAGGGGACACAGACGACGATGGGCGGAATCGGTGCCGGAAACCATTCGGAGAAAGTCGAAGTGGGTTTTCGCGTGTTGGTACGGCTCGGAAACGCCGCCGCCGCCGCCGTAAAATCGATTCCAGATGTTACTTACATATGCAGTTCGTAGACGCGAAATTGCAAACTGCTGGGTGGATGGGTAAAATAAAGCGAAGGCAAGGGCCTGCGCGTGAGGTGCATTTAAAGGGGCCCCCCTCCCCTTTCCTGCGCCATGGTCGCCCCCCCAAACTTTTCCCTCGGCAGTGCCGGTGCACGAACGGCAGAAGCAGCAGCTGGCGTTGTTAAGTGCGCTCTGCCATCTGGAGGAAGAGAGGAGGAGGTCCAGCGCGTACGTGGCCGGCATGAGAAACGTCGCCCGCTTCGCTTATTATGTGCGTATATGCCTTCTTTCCCCCGACCTGGGCCGGAAGACGACGAGGACTCTGGTATTATAGCGGAGTTGCGTGTTACGATCGCTTCGCTTCAACGGGGGTTGGCGAGCATGCAATGATGGATTTCCGCTGCGAGTCTTGAAGAGAGAGCGTTCTTGTCCCTTTTTTTTCTCCTCTCCTTCCTTTGGTGATTCGGACATCTGTTTCGTCCGGCGGGGCCCGCGTCGCCACTTCTGTGCAGTTGACGTTTCGAACACACAGCAGTCATTATCCCGTGTAACTTGTAGTAGTGTAGCAGCACGTGCTGTGTACTAATGCGGACGATCCGCCCGGTTTTGTCCTCCCTGTGTAATAAATGTCGCGGGACTCTTCTTCGAGAACGGCTAAAAGGGCGCGTCGCAGCCTCTCCCCCTTTCGGCGATCACGAGTTCTCGGCGCGGGGCAGTTGACCTCCGCGAGCGTGTGTGCAGCTTCTTGGATAACAGTGTCCTCGGGTGTAGCCGGGGCGGGCTTCTGCCCCGCACGGCCACCCGTGCTGCTCCTTCGTGTGTCGGCTTCAATGCGCACCACGTGCCATCTCGCGGCCAGAATAGGTCGGGGAACTTGATTGCTGTGTGACCGAAGGGACGTGTCTTAGCGCGGTTCGTGCTCTATGAATCGTGGCCGGAACTCCGCTGGAGGGCCCCAGCTAAGTCCGCCCCCCCCCCCCCCCTCGCCTGTGATACTGGTCGCAGGAAGCGGTCATTCCAGGAATCCATCATTCGTGAATTTATTGAGTCCTCCGAAGCTTAAGAGTTGAAGGGTTCACATCAAAGGCCAAGGACCCCGAAATGACTTTGACAACTTTGTATACGTTATTTCGTATGCTGGGTCCCTGTAGCCTGGTAATCATATTAGGAGGACGCTTGCTTGAGCTGCGTAATTTATTATTAGGATTTAATACTTGTGGGGTCTCGGCGAGCGAACGAGCGCATCGCCACGCCACGCTCTTGGAGTGAACGGACACTGTAGACGCGGTCGGTACAAAGCACACAACATACATACATTTATTAACTTATTTAGACAACGATATCGTCCGCCGAATGTTACATCAATTTTAACCAACACGCTACCATACAAACAACATAACGTAGTGACACACCAAACACACAACAACATGACAAACACACACTAAACAATACCCAAGGCGGCGTCGCCAACGCCTGACTTTCCACGTGGGACCCCGGCGCGAAGCCCGCGGTGCCGAGCACCGGGGACCCACGCAACAGACAACCGTTCACGGCAGCCGCCAGGCGCAGAAAAGGCTCGCTCAACTATCGCCCACCACCAAGGCCTGCCTTCCGCCAGGGGCCACCGCCGGCGCTACCACTCTACCAACAGTGGTACTCAAAACGAACACAACGCCATCTATCGCCCGGCGGTTGTCACCACCGACATAAAGCCTTGGGGCGAGACACGTGCGCCACGCAGCGCAAACAACTTTACAGGGGGGGGGGGGGGTGTCAGCACCCCCACATACTTCACACATATTGCAGCGGCAACGCTTTCCACTTTTTTAGCCGCCTCTGTTTGCAAAATATGTAAAATTGGCGAGTGATATGTCACTCGGTCGTACGAGTTGAATGTACCAGCATCTTTATGTTTTAGAGCATCAGGTAGCCAATGAAAAGGCGGGCGAACAGATTGGCTTCCCAGTTGACGTCATCGGGAATAGCTTGTACACGCGGCAACGTATGCAGAAGATTCGTGAACGTTCTTGGAAAATCGCTCTTGACGAGGCATTCGGGAAGAAGCTTGACATACGAACGAAATGAAATAGCGCCGACCCAAAGTGGAAATGTTTAAAACATTTAAAAATGACGTTTCGGCTACCTGACCAAAGGCTACCATACGGTATCCTAAACATATTCGGTATTTTTAAACATTTTAATTTTGGTCGGCACTATTAAATTTCGTTTGTGTTTCAACGTTCTTGGAAATACAGCTCTGCGGAAAGAGAATTGAAGTAGCCCATATACGGTATAACCTAATAAGATACACGTTTGAAAATGAAGTATGGGACACTTAAGCTAACAATTGAATTGGTTTATGGGGATAAATTGTACTTTAATTATATTAGTTTCACCATCGTGGGTTTATTAATTCAGGAAAAAGTCGGTCAAATTTTCATTTTTGAATTTTGCGCCCATTTCGCTGCACGTGCTTTGAATTTCAGTGATTTTTTATCGTAATTTGGCGGCATTGTCTCAAAAAATTTGCATATACTTGGTACGTGTCTATGCCTATCTCAAAGGACGATGCGGTTGGTTTTTGTTAATTAGGAACTACGTAGGAGGACCCCTTGTAGATACTGTCAAAATCTGACGTGACGACGTAAAAGATACTGTTAAACAGATACTGTTAAAATCTGACGTGACGTGAGGTAACTATAAGTTAGCGTTGCCACCCGCACATTCATTTTGCGCGCTTTCTCGTCTAACAGGCGTGCTCTCTGGGCGTGGGCAAGCGTGGTGATTTTGCAATTGTGAAAGAATCATTTGCTAATACGAAGGAAATCGTTTTTTCGCTTCGATGTCCCTTCAAGTTTGCTGATTGGCCAGTATTCATGCTCGCCGAGTGATTCAGTATTCATGCTCGCTGGCGGATTGGCCAGGAATGGACGAGTTTTAAAGGGAATTCTCAAGATATAAGGTCTCACAATTACAGGCTGACAAAGTTATTATTATTATTATTATTATTATTATTATTATATTATTATTATTATTATTATTCGCGTCAGTGGCGTTTCGAGTCGGTAAGATTTGCGTTTTAAAGTTACCTCTTTATCATATATATATTTTTAACGCTTACGAAGACGTACAAAATCGCCGCGTAGGATAGAGTAGTACGCTCATGTGCGCATGATCGAGGTGCCGTTATGGCCGCATTTTCGTAGTAGACGAAGAAGTGCCGACCATTCTGTGGGGCTACTTGGCAGATCCTCCTTTGTGGGTGTGCGCCAGTATTACAAGGATCATCGTCATCAACACGCCTAGTCACGTGACAGTGATCTCCGTGCGCGAAGTAACGTGCGTGTTGTGGAAAGAGAGAAGCGTCGAAACTCGCCCCTGGAAGCTTGCGTTCGCCCGCCAGCAGGAAGGCTGTGCGGCGAAGCGTGATTGCGGGTGCCTTCCGGCGATTGTTGTTAGAAGGAGCGCCTTTACGGAGACTTACTTAACGAGCCGCGCTAGTTTCGTGCTCCTGCTAAAAAAAAAATATTGGTAGCGCGTTTTTCACTCCCATCCACTTACAGCTTATTGTTTCATTTATTTGTTCTTTTTCTGTCTACATTTCACACCTGTGTTCTATGCTGTCCCATCGCAGTGTTTGTTTGGTCATTTGCAACGAAACAGCATTGTTTAGGTTTAGTGTATGTCCTTTCTTGGAATATTGTTTTGTCACTTCACCTGAATTAAGTTATCTGCTCAACGGGTGCTGTACTGCTGGTTTTTCATCAATGAGCCATCAGTCGGAGTTTTAGAGCTCCTTGGATGGTACTTTTTTTTTGTGGGTGGCCTTGTTCAATATGTAGTGGGATTTGCGTATCTTTTTACTGGAGGCATTACTTCTCTTGTGAAGCATTTGGGAGAAAGAGCATACACCAGGCCCGCCATGGCCATTTGAAATCTGAATTTAGTGCCGCTAGTTGCCACGGTCAACACAATCTGGAGTTTAGATGACTGTTGCTTGGCTGGGATTTGTGACCCCAGCTGAGCGAGGAGAATCTAACCGGGGTCATGGCATGTTCTCAATTGCAGCAAAAGAAAAAAATTATTTCTGTAGTGGCTAAAATTTGCCTAATAAGAATCGCTATAGAACTAGCCCTGAAACTTGCATGTTTTACGCTCAAGATGTCACTATAATACTTTTCTGTGCAATATTTTTGCTATGTGCAGGTCTATCAAAGCATTCCGCCAAGTGCTTTACATCGACCCCGGCTTCGCCCGGGCCAATGAAATCCACCTGCGTCTTGGGTTGATGTTCAAGGTCATTGCTGACTATGAATCTGCTCTCAAGGTATTTTCTTGTGTCATCTACCTCTCTCTCTCTCTCTCTCATGCATATTGATTTTGCAGGCACTCAAAATTGCTTTGAACTGAACTACATGCTTGTCGTGCACTGTTGGTTCTTGCCAGTTTTCACTCGTATTGCTGCTTGATCACATTTGTAAGTGAGAGATCGACAACTGTATCTTGTGTGCTAATTTTTATAATATTTCACGATGCAAGAAAATGTGAAAGGTGTTTGTGTGCTGGGGTATCACTGTTCAATAGAGGGACTTCATAGAAGTGCTAGGTAGTATACAGCCTTCCATCATTGCTTTGGTATGTCAGAACAAATCATCCAAGCTTCACGTAGATCAGCACGTTGTATACGTAATAGTTCAGTGCATGCATGAAAAATTTAATAGATCTGCAGATAAGTAACCTCCTTGTCACCTTCCTTTTGTTTCCATTTTCTTTGCAGCATCTTCAGTTAGCTCAGAGCGACTCCAGACCCAGCACCTTTACAAAACCTGAAGGTAAGCATGCTAATCTTTCTGCAGTCTAGCAGTTCAATCGTGTGTAAATCGAAATTCTCGTGGTGAAGTCAAGGCGCAGTGCATCTTCCGCAGAGATTCACAAGGTGGACTTAAACATCAGTCACTCCCTGGAGCAGTAAAATTGGCTTTGTGGAAATTGGTGTGGAACCCTGCATGGAAGAGTTCCTTCTGGCTGTTTTGCATGTTTACTTGCCTGCTGGTGCTGTGTGGCATTGCAAGAGTTTCAATTTTTTTGTTGTCACTTTGCTGTAGCGGGTGGGGATTTACATTTCAGTCATGGATTGTAGGCATTGCTTTACATCACAGAAGAGTGCTCATTTGTAGAGTCGGTCTGCTTTGCACAATTCACTACTGAAATTTAACATAACTCTTCTAGAGGTTCACTTGTAGGATGTGTAATATCATTCTTCAACTTCTCAAATTGTTATGCAATGTGGGCGACATCTGCATGAAAAGCAACTTATGTCAGCTTTTCTCTGTAACTCTCCGACATACCATGAAGCATGTCAGCATGTCCTGGTGACCTCTCTGCCTTACTCTTATGGGACATGACTGTGCATGTTTATGTCAAGTATAGCAAGCTGAAAGGAATAGTCTTCCTGCCAATCAGGGAAGCATATCTCCTTTCTTAGAAACAGCATTATGGTTCTCTTAAAGCACATTTTGCTCATCTGTTTGTTAGTGTACACAACTTCAGCATAAGGTGTTTTTTTTTTTTTTCATAGCCAACAACTTCAATCTATAAATTACTGTCATTTCCACTTAAAGTAAAATGGGTGTTCTTCATATTTTTTTTTTCTAATCTGGTAGAAAATATACCTGCATAAGTCTATGAATACGAGCATCCAGATTTTTGCTGCCTCAGGTTTATAATTCTGTCCTCTTGTATTTGTTGCAGTGCGCTTTCATATTGCTCATGTTCTGGAAGTGCAGGTAAGCATATTGTCTGAACTTTTTTTAATAAAATTCGTGTCTTTACTATTCATATTGGTGTTTGGTGATGGCTTATAATTTTCTTTATTATCCATTTTTGAATCAATGTTTTCTTTAAAGCATAATGTAATAGAGCCTGTCCATGCAATTGTTCATACCCGTCAGATGAATTCCTCAAATTTAGCATATTCTGGGAATTCTATCTAGTGCTTGAGGGCATATGTGGCATTGTGTGAACGTAAACTAATGGAAGCTTTCTTAAGGCACTGTTAAAGTTCCAGGTCATTCACATGCAGTAAGAAATCAGGTCATCAAAAATATTTGCCGAATTTTATTATAAGCTGTCTTAATCATGAGTCTCTTGAAGTCTGATCTCTATCATACCAGTGTTGAGGTAAAATATAAAAGGGTATGAAAGTCCCCATCAGAAGTTCACATCTGTTTTTGTTTCATCCCATACGCTGACCTTACTCTGCAATGCTTCAGAAAGAAGCTTTAGTTTGATGGCTACAACATTATTATCTACACACAATACTACCTCCTCAAGTAACTTCCACCCTGATTTTGCAGATAAGCACTGATTAAAATCATTGTAGCTAAAGTGGTTAACTTTAGCAGCTGCCAAAGGAAATTTACAGCTCCATATTTAAAAAAATTGCTCATGCAACATAATCAAAGAAAACTATGAGATGAAGGGTTGTACATTTTGATCCCATGTTACCAACGGACATTGGGACTCTGCTACTATAAAAGTGCAAGGGGCATGTTTTCACCTGACTTCCATCTGCTTTCCTGGAGTCCTTCTCTGAACAAATCTAACTGCATGTAATCTGTAAATCTCATCTGCTGTGGGCATTGTAACCAATCAAGTTTCTATTGCTGTGTTGTCTTTCATTTTGATGTTAAGACGTGATGTAAAATTTTTTTTATCCCTACAGTCTGTAGAGTTTAGCTTTTTTCTTTAATGTACAACACACCTCATCGAGATACCTTCAATTAATATTGAGCCACACCTATTTCACGGTTTCTATGTATGCGCTTAAATAGGAACTCTCAAGGTAAAATTTTATCCAACCGCTGTCAATCGCTTGCTGTTGACGAGTCTGCCACCCCCTACCCATCTTTTCCAGGGGAAATACAAGCAGGCGAAAGAAGCTTATGAGCAGCTCCTCAGCTTGAAGGACATCAGTCGGACAGTGCGGGCTGAAACATTGCGGCAGTTGGGTATGTATCCTCAGCACAAGCCCCTCCATAGGCGGATACAACTTAACCTTCGTAATCCCACAAAGTTATGCTCTAAAAGTATTGTAAGAAATGCTGAACATTTTTCTTGAAGCATTGCCAGTTTTGTTGTCTTTCCGAGGCATTATATTGAATGTAGCAAATGCAGTACAGCCTGCCCAGATGTGCAATGCGTGACGGCTGATGGTCCACCATGAGTAAAGAAATCGTCTCGCTCATCTTCTCGGTCACATTCTTTGATGGCAAAGTCACGGGCTAAGTTTCTCACCATATCAGTCTCTCGTATTCTTCCTCCTTTGAGGAAGACATGCTGCCTTCTTCTAAACTTGTACTTAACTGTAGTGTAATACATGGGCAACATTTTACGCATGATGTTTGTGTACTTGTTAAAAATAATTTCAAAACATGAGGCTACTACAGCAGGGAGTGACTGTATACGTGCAGTAGTGAGTAGAAACCGCTACCACACGCATACAAAAAAAAAAAAGGAAGGCGTCTTGTATGGCGATTCTAATGCTGCTGGTATATGGTAATGGCAGTGATGCTTATAACACGGCATGTTATCATTTTGAAGGACGGATTGTGCTGCACTTGCCGGCATGGGTATTTTGCTTCTTTTATTAGTAGAGGGAGGGAGTGCGACTTTCATAAACAAAAGTGCTGTTGTAATACTGAGGTGTTTCTCTCTGATGTGGTTCCTGTAGGTTGGATGCACCATACCTTAGAGGTCCTAGGGGAAAAACCACAACGGCAAGCGTACGCTCTGCACTGCCTGCAGAAATCAATCGAGGCTGACCCGACGAGTGGCCAGTCACTGTACTTTCTCGGACGCTGCTTTGCTAGTATTGGCAAGGTCCATGATGCATTCATCTCTTACCGCAACTCAGTGGACAAGGCGGAGGCCAACGCAGACACCTGGTGCTCCATAGGGTATGTTTTAACGGTTCGTATTTATTCGGAAAAATGCAGTGCTCGCACTCCGAAAACACACCAAAAGGCTAAAATAAATAATAAAAATAAAGCTTAGATCGTGAATGGTGATTTGTAGCTCTCCATTGTGGCATTTCTCGTAGCTTCGATGCTGCATTTAGATCATCGAGCTCATTTGCGATCAATCCATCAGTTATCACTTTCACGGTATACATAGTGGTTCGGTTTCCTTAAACTTTCCTTGTCACTGATCTTTTTTTCTGCTGCCCCACTTGAACCTTTTAGGGTTACTGCCATATGGTGTGTTGCATTCTGAGGTCTTGCTTTATAGAGCTCAAGATTACTGTAAGCATTTGTGCACATAACAATTTCTGTGTCTTCAGATAAAACTGGATATTGTTAGAGGGTCCGGTACCTTTGGTTAGACACAACTAACTTAACAATGGTCCAATTAAGCCACGTAAAACATAAGGAACGTTATTAATTGTTTGCCAACTGTAGCATTAGATAATTCATGACCTGCCATGCTTTACCGTACTTGATTTTTAATTCACTTCCCACTGCCTTGCTATAATCCAGACTTGTCCACCATATAAGGGACAGACTTTTTTAGTGTTGACCTTTCTTGTCAACTTGCTTTCGTTCTTCTCCTGCATATTTCTTCCTCCGTTCGCTAGGGTGTGGGCTATTTGCTGCCATCCGTTATGTGTACTTTAAAGTTATTTCAATAAATCGATCAATCCATCTATCTATAGAAGAATTTCAAAATGGTGAGATGAAGCAAGGTGGTGCAAAGCAAGTGAGGAAGGCCAGTCGACTAGTTGAGATGTTTATAAGAAACTCTTAGATGAGCCTTGCTGGTCCATGTTGTGGAAGGGGTTAAAACATGGTGCTTCGGCACGTTAGTGACCCTCGTTGCCCTTGCTTGCTTTGTGCAGAGTACTCTACCAGCAGCAGAGCCAGCCGATGGACGCTCTGCAGGCGTACATTTGTGCCGTGCAGTTGGACAAGGCACACAGCCCCGCCTGGACAAACCTGGGTGTGCTGTACGAGAATTGCAGCCAACCGCAGGATGCCCTCAAGTGCTACCTCAACGCCATGCACGGAAGCTCGTCCTCCTCCGGCAACCTGGCAGGCCGAGTCAAGTTCCTGCAGACGCAGCTGAGCGCCGCACCCCCGGCCAGTGTGCAGAAGCCTCGGCAGCTGCCATGCATTGAGGATGCCTGGAACATTCCAATCTCCCAGGAGATGGCCTCCAGGTTAGGGGCGCCATTTCGTGGTCACCTGGCACAACATTTTGCTTGTCTAAATTACTTGGATGCAAGTGGTGTACATATACTGTTTAATCAACCTTGTATAAAACTACAGGGTTAGTATTTGCAAAATGTGTGTATAAACAGTTTTAAAAATAGCACACCACTTGGCAGAATATCTGTCGCATAATGATTAGTGGATATGGTAAAAGATATGTGATTTGATGTGAGAAACTTTTGAAACCTCGGAGGTAAGATTAGGAAACCGTGCTAGTGCTAAACGTTTTGTATTCTGCTTAATTTATGAAAGGCGTTTCTTTGTAGCTTTTTGCTTTGGTGGGTGGATTGCGACCTTTTCTGTTTGCTTTTTCCAAGACACTGCAACAGTATGCACGTGATTTTGTTTCACATTGCATTTCCTTAACATATATTTTTTTAGAGTGCACTACGTTAACTGGCCTCGAAAGAAATTAATCCTGTTGATCTTTCTGCAAGTCCTTTAACCTGTCTTTTTTTTTATTTCCTTGCAGGCAAAACAATCAGCAAAATCGGAGCCCAGCAGGCTCCACGCCCCAGCAGCGAACAGGCTATCCCCCAGACCAGGTGGACGGGAATAGCACCAAAAAGCTCAAGGTGGCCTCGGGCTCACCACGTGCCATGACTCCAGGGGCCAGCAGTGAGGTGGGGCCTGAGCACAGAGCAATCGTCCCTGCTGGCCCACCTCCACCATTCTACCTGAGCCACCAGCAGCTGCAAGTGAGTAGGCAGCCAGCACTATTCGGAAGCGACTGTCCTTGTAGCCGACCTGGAGTGTCTCGAATGAGCACGACGTGACGCCCTTTAGCGAAAAGAGTGTCCCTCTCTCACTGCCTGGCTGTGAGCAGGACTGGCTAATACTATCAGGCTCAATGATAGAGCAACATGTGCAAATTACAACCTTAGTGGTATGCACTCCCGGGGATCGCACATACACAAATACCCCTAGAAGTGTACGAAGAAGCACCTTCCATTGTAGCTCAGTTTGTGGGTTTGGATCCCACTGTTGACAGAGCGATTTGTAATCCACTTTTTGTCATGTCTATTTACGACCTAATTACTATACTGGCACATTCATTTCTCCTATGTAATCCACTTTTCGTCATGCCTATTTATGACCTAATTACTATACTGACACATTGATTTCTCCTATGCTTTCCTTGGCCTAATTGTCCAGAGAAGATGGATTCATTTGGTCGAGCCTAACGAAAAAATGACCTTTAGGAAAAAAGATCCCCTTCTCTCGTTCATGAATGAAACGGGTTACTCTCTTCTGCACACCTAGTGATTTAGATGCCCAACAGACATCGCCTTCTATTAAGCTAAGTGAAAGGGCTTCATAATGTGCCAGCTGGATTTGGCCACTATGTATCTTTTGCTCAAGCTGGTGCGAGACGAAACTTTTCCGCCACAAGTATTTGCTTACCTCAGTCAGACTGAAGCTCGCGACTCTGCACTTTCACTCCAACACTGTTATACAGTTGGCAAACTCTCTGTTATGTGTACATTTGTGTGACACTTTCTGCCGTGTAGGCAATGCAGCTGCCACGAAGTGTAGCCATGGGTTGACTGAAGGCAGTGTGTCATAGTGCTACAGATATTAATAGATGAATGCGCACGGGCAGTGGGTGATTATAGTCAGACATGAGCAGCGGTTTCTTTTGGACCTGCTTGTTGCCGTTGTGAAATATGCGTTTCAGTTGTGCTCTAGTTCAACTAGTACGTATCTGTTCTGTGAGCATGTGCCTTGATGCTTGCACATGCCTGTGTCTTTTTGGTTTTCATCATAGAGTATTCTTGCATTTCTAAGTTACAAATTATGAATACTCCAATTTGTCAGTGCTGCCCATAAGAGGGACAATCTGGCATGCATACTGCCCTATACCAACCATAGGTGATATGCTGTGTGTGTTATTAGGTGCTGGCCTACCTGCAGCAGAACCAGGAGACACTGAACCCCCAGCAACGCAATCTGCTGCAGCAACTGCAGCAGCAGCACCGGCTCATGCAGCAGCATAGGCAACAGCTGCTCCTGCAAGTAGGCACTTTCAATTGCTGCGTTACTCGTGAGCTTGTTCTAACTGGAGTTCACTAACTGTGTTTTGTTAAACCAGTGGGTGCCAGCCAGGTCTATTGGTATCATGGCACTCTGAAAACTTTACCCCTTGACCAGTAAGTTTGAGAACGTTTGGCCTTAAGCAGCGCAGTGGCCCATTGCCATGTTTGGACATTGGAAATGAAATAGCATGTCTCATCGATTGCTCTGGGACAACAAAGCATTTGTGCTCAATGCAAAATCTAAATACTGTTCGCATCTCGTGTATTTGGAGTAGTGTTGGCACTATGTTTGTGGGTCCCCAATATGTCTGGGATCTCTGGTGTAAAATCTACCTCCCAGCTCTAGAGCATCCTCTGCAATTTAATATAATGCCTTTCCTACCGCCAGTTTTTGGCTTCAGTTTTGAGAATACTGTGTTATGATTGCACGTTGTAGAATGCGGTCTCTCATTTTGCATCATGATGTAGAATGACAGCTTTTAGCAGTAAAAGCTGGGTTTTGTTAAATTCTGATCCCTGACCACTTGACAAATAAGCAATTATTTTATAAGGCACTAGGAGGCTTAGAAGTATTTTTGCTAGAGAACTGAGGCCCGGATTATTATTTGTTGCAGAAAACAAGTACGTAGTGAAAATATTGTGTAGCTGCCCCTGTGGCACTCGGTTCTTTCGGGCTGACAGTGGCGAAGCTTTACTGTTTTCCTAACGCCCTCCTTCCAATAAAATTTCTTCTGCCGGTGGTGGGCCGGTGGGCGGTGGTGGCTTCACCTTGCTTGGACACTTCATTCGTTCTAAAGCATTTCTTAAGAATTTGGAAAAATGGGCTTCAGGACCCCTTTAAAAATTGAGTGGGGGAAACCACGTTGTGTGTGTGTGCATCTAGGTGAGCATTGGTGTTCTGCTGCCCTTTTCAGAGGCAGCAGGCACAGCAGCAGGCACAGCAGCAGCAAGTAGCAGGAGGTAACTTTGCTGCTCCCCCTCGACCCTATGGGCCCTCGTATGCCATGGCTCCCGGCCCGAGGGCCAACGGCTATGCACCCCCACAGCAGCAGGGAAGTCAGTGTGCCCCCTCAGCTGCATATCGCCTCCCGCAACCCCAGGTAAACCAGCAGTGCTGCTTGTGCCAGTTGACTGGGCTGAAGCGAATTGGGCCCTGGCACGCTTATCCCACCTGCTTGTCCTGGATATGCAAACATGTGAAGAAGTAATGGGGGCATTGAAAAAAAATCGCTGCATCATCCTGCTTTCTGACCTTTCCATTTGTCAGTATGTACGGACTCCTCCAAACTGTTATGTCCGTGGGACCACACCCATGTCCTTTTATACTCTGCTTGCGCTTTACTTTCCTCCTACTTCCGCACGTTTGTACTTTTCTTTGCATGTGTTAAGCTGTCGGCCCTGCTGACAGGCGCGAGAAAGCTGTCCGAATAAATTGCTACTCATAGACATAACGTATAAAAAGGGAATTTGAACAGAAGAAATAAATTTATGCCCCCATGCATCTATGCAATTTTGCTCCATATTGAATTATAATTTACCAATGTTTTATGTTAATCACATTGGAATCATGTGTTGTGAGTGCATGCAGTATATCATACTTGGAACTATAGGTAACACGAATGAGTAGACACATTCAAAGGAGAGGGTATGTTAGAAAACTGCGTTCACTCCACTGCATTCGACCTGCATACCCACTCTTGCAAATATGTCTACTTATTGCGTTAACCTACAGTTTCGGACATGCCCAACACACTGTCAGCCTATCAACAGGTTTTGCTCATAGTACGAGTGATTGCAATATCACTCGATCATTGTACCATGACAGGGTCGACCGCAGCCTCCTGTGGCCCCTCTGAGTGACCAGGACCTGCAGCTGCTCTTGTCGCAAAGTAAAGAAACGGCGTCGAGCCTTGCCGAAGATATTCTAGCCCATCTGGCTGGACCAGACCTCCTCGACACGCCCAGGATTGCCGAAGCGGGATTACCGAGTGCCTCAACTGATGACAGCACACCATTAAAGAGCGCACCTGAGGAGTCCAAGGACTCCCTAAAGGTAGAGCCACCCTCAAAAATGCAGGATGTATAAAAAAATTGCTGCATCGCTTAAATGAGCAAAAAGAATAAGTTTCTATCTTTTGTTAGCCTGAATTGTTCAGCGTGAGGTATATTGTGTAATAAGACAGAGCACAAAAAATGGGAGTGGTGGTCCACAACGGCAAGCCTGATTTCCTCACTTTCCCCTTGCACTGATTGGAATTTAAGTATGGCCATGTTCAAGTGTGCTTAGATTGTTAAAGTTCTGATTATGCACTGGTTGAAAGAATCTCAACGTCATTCCTTCAATCAGCCTGTCATCAAAAAAACTTTGACATGAGCCAACTAGCTTTAGTCAACAGCTTATTGACTTGGATTGTTAACAAAATTGAGCTACTACTTGGTATCATTTTCAAATATTGGTATTTCTGATATGCGCCTACAAACAATACTGTCTACTAGCTCAATTTCCCCCTTCTTATCGGCGTGTTGATATCCTGATACTTTGAGACCTTGTGCTTGTCGTGGTGGTTGTTCATCTGGTTAGTTGCTGCTTCCTGCCTGCTAAAGAAAGTGTGCCACTTTTTTTGTGTGTCTGCAGAGTGGTCTGGCGGAACGACTGCTGCCTGGACAATCCAAGCCAGCCTTGTCTATCGCCATGTCGGCAGCTGAAGTGTTAGAAGGTTGTGCGGAGATAGCCCGCCAGGGAGGTGCCTTCCCACTGAGTCTGCTGTCGGACGACCCTACGCCTCCACGACCACCAGATCCCCCATCGCCGCCACCCACAAAGGAGCAGCTGCTGCCACAGACGCCCAGTGTCTTTGTGAGTGGTTTTTCACTTCTCACCCATCATGTATGTATGTATTTCTTGCTTGAGCTATGATTTCTTCATTAAGATGCTCATGTCTGGAAATTCTTTGTCATAGTTGTGCTGCAGTAGTATTAATTAGCGAGCTTTTTAGTTGCTTCGCAATAAATCTCATTTTGGATGTCTGGGAAGATGCACACCCCAAACACCTTAATCTTTCTATTCTGATTTTGGATGTCTGGGAAGATGCACACCACAAACACCTTAATCTTGTCTATTCTGGCTTTTGTAACAGCTGTTTCAAATCTTAGAGCATGTGTCAGTGACTCAGGCACGCTGAAGTTCAATAGAACTCATTCTGAAGTCTTTCGTACCTCTCTTTCTGCTGCAGTGAGCAATGAATGTCAGGTGATACGAAGCCAGTGATAAAAAAGCAGAAAATAATAAGTTGTGAATATAAATGTCAAGCATGGGAGAACCATAACAGACAGACACCCACAAGATAAATGACACGTACACAGAAGTGCTGACAAATAGATTTATTGACAAAACAACACAAAAGTATTTATAAAGTATGGTATTCTTCATATAAATTAATATGTCGGTCAGTGCTTACATGTACATGTCATTTCTCTTGCGGGTGTCTGTTTGCACTGGTACTTGCTCCTTGAATGGACCAATTCGCCTGAAAAGAAGCTTCGATTAGCATCAATTGTTACATGAATACCAAATCTGCTCACCTTTTATTAATGATTGTACACACCCAGTATGACATTCAATAGAGCTTTGTCTTTAGCTGGGCTAATTTTCGTTGTGTTGACTCGCAGCTGGAGAACAAGAAGCAGGCCTTCTCGCCGCAGCTGCAAGAGTTTTGTGTGGCGCACCCCATTGCAGTGATCCGGAATATGGCCAATGTCCTCAAACTGGGTGAGTTCTGCATAAATTTACATGTCATTTGTGAGCTGCTGTGCTGCCCCCAGGTTACCTTGAATGTTCGCAAGCAGGTGCAAGATTTTCAATGCTAATACACTCCTCATACACTGGAATCTCTGGTTTGGCTATGCATTTAATTCCTTGCACTGTAGTGTTGAGGGAAGTCTTTTTGAAAAATGTTTGGCCATTATTAGGCAAAGCAATATTGTGTCATGCAGGGGGAGAGCTTCACAGCATTCATAATAAAAGCTCTTGGTAACTATATTTAAAAGCAGCTGTCGGAAATAATAATAGTTCACAAAAGTGAGAGCTTCAACAGGGGTTGTCATTTTTTCATGTTTTGTTAATGGACCTCTGTGATGACGTGCCTCTGTGAGCTTCACGGATTATAAGTATTTCTACCAAATGTAATTGCTCTAGCTATCATGGTGCTGTCAGTGTTGCGATTCTGTATTGTTCAGAAAGGCTAATTCACGCACCAAAATTACCGTAATTACTCAAATCTAACGTGCACCTTTTTTCCGGTTAAGCGAATTCATAAATCGCATGCACGTTAGAATCGAGTACGAAAAAAAAAAAACGAATACGGTCATTCTATTTCCATCGGCCCTTCCAAAATGGCCGCCCCCTACGTGCATCGGCATGGCGGGTCGGCCATTTCTGCCTATATGTTTCCCATGTGCGGCACTTCGTACGTGTGCTGAGGAGTTCGTCATTTTGTAGTGCATTAGCGTCGACGGTATGGAAGGAGCGACTCCAAAAACTCGAGTGCACCACGATGCCACTTTTAAAAGAAAAGTCATCGCGTGTGTAGAAACAGACGGAAATGGGCCGCATCGCAGTCGTTCGGAGTTCCCGAAACGTGCGTGCGGTACTGGCGGAAACAAAAGCAGAAGATTGTCGACAGCAAAGCTTCACGCAAAGGCTTCAGTGGACCACAGCAGGGTCGGTTTCCGCAAATTGAAGAGCTGCTGGGCGAGTATGTGCTTGAGCAGCGAGCGTCACAGCGGCCCATGACGACAGAACTGCTCCAAGTGCGGGCTATGCAGTTAGCCTTAGAATAGAAAAAGGGCTAATGCGGAGCCAGTTTAAAGCGAGCAGGTGCTGGCTAACTAACTTTATGAAGAGGAAAAGCGTTTCCCTCCGAAGGCGAATGGGCATATGCGAAAAGTTTCGAGAGGAGTACGAAGAAAAGCTTCACAGTTTTCAGAGGTTCGTCCTAAACTTGCGGCACAACAACGGCTACCTGCTTGGGCAAATCAGGAATGCCGATCAGACGCCTCTTTAATTCGACATGCCTGGCACCACAACCGTCGAGGAGAAGGGGGCGAAGCAAGTTCGTGTGCTGACATCAGGCCATGGTAAAACTAGAGTGACAGCAATGCTCCGTTGCACGTCAGATAAGCACAAGCTTCCCCTCTACCTCATATTTAAACGGAAGGCGCTCTCGAAAGGAGTCATTTTTCCGAGTGGTGTGATCGTGCGGGCCAACCAGAAAAATGGGTGCGCGTTGCAATCGATGTCTTAGTTAGTTTTTTTCCGTCGTGGTAACTGGGTGCGCGTTACAATCGAGGGCGCGGTAGAATCGAGTAAATACGGTACTTCAATGTTTAGGTGGCTATCACAAAAAGCCTCACATTTTTAAGCACCGATGCAATGACAAAGCTTCATTCTGTCATGTTGAGAGTTGCTGGAAAGTTGTATATGTCACTTAAAGTATGCAGTGGATGCCAAATGGGCTAAATAAAGTTTGTAATGTGGTCCACTTTGATCACTCGTAGATGCAGGTTTCTTTTTTTTTTGTAATAAATGTTTGTCCACTTTTTATTTCTATTACATTGACGTGGAGAGTATATCTCTGTACTAATAAGTAGGACTTCTCTTCATTCTCTATGTTGTTACGCCATTGGTGAACATTGAAGCTCAACTCAATGGTCCCTCATGAACTCTTCCCACAACCAATATAACTACCAACTATTTTATATATGTCACACCAGCTAGTATGTACTGTTCTTGTCTCTACAACTTGCAGTTTTGCATTAGTGCTTGTAGTTTGTAATATACATTACATAAATTGCAGGCTCTAGAAATGCAAAGGAAAAGGTGCTCTCTAACATGTAATGTTGCTGATTGTAGTTGGGCTAGGTGTATTTTTGCTTCCCACTTACAAAATGCCAGCGACTTGTTGAAGCCCTGAACCTGTCGATGCTTTTTCAGATCTTGGCCTTTTTTCTACAAAAACGCTTGTGGAAGCTAACCCGGACCATACGATAGAGGTTCGCACGCAGGTAAGCCTCTTGAGGTGTTTCCTGTTCTTCGTATTACTTGCGCCTTGGCCCCTGATCGTGCTCCTGCACTGTAGGGAGCTATAATTAATTTCGAAAAAATTGCTGAAGGTGAACTTTCAACAGTCTGTATTGAAAGCTTGCACACAGCTTTTCTGACAATTCACTTAAATCATTAGTTCAATCGAGAAAAAAAAAACGGGCAGAAAAAAAATGTTGTGAACTCTAGTCAGACTTGCCTTTCGGGATCCACAGATTAGAGGCGTACTTATTAAGCGCATGGTATCCCTAGCCAGGCACGAATATAGTTTGCTGACTTAAGAATGCTGCAAACTGTGATTGCGCTAAAGCAAGCTCCTTATTAACAATGTGGTTCTTGTATGTTGTATTTGCAGCTGATGCAGTCGCCGGACGAGAATTGGGATGCAGAACGGCGGAACATGGTGTGGCGCTGTGAGAGCCATCGGTCACACACGAGCATAGCACGCTACGCTCAGTACCAGGCGTCCTCGTTCCAGGAGTCCCTCAAGGTTGGCAGCCCTTGGCTAGGCACTGAAGCCTTTTTGGCTTATAGTTAAAGCCGGAGTTGTGTAGATATTAAAATAAGTGATGTTTACTTGAGGTCAATCTTAATTTTTCTGAGCCATGCTGCAGAAAACTCGGAACACAAATTTTTTATCACCCTGAGCTAAGCAATGACTAGGCTAAAAATGTTCAATGCTGCAACAGTCTCGCTCCCTTTTTATAGCTAGTGAAGTGAGCGTGCACATAGTACTTCTCTGCAGTCTGTGTACATTTCAAATCTCTGCGAATGTTGCCAGTGAATGATCCCAGTATTGTGATAGTCTTGGGGCAGGATGTAATAAGTGCACTATGGGTAGAAGCAACAGTTTGCTCCTCCACTTTGTTAATGTGCTCGTTTGTGTGTTTCAAATTTAGGTTTCTTTTTTTATTCCTGACACTGGCCTTTGTTTTTTATTTATTTTTATAACCAATGCTTTGGCTTAAGTATTGGCTAGATTAGCCATGGTTTTCTAGAAAAGCAATGTGTCATTATGGGGCCGTTGAAGTTTCGATTTTCGCGAACACCAGAATGGAAGCAGTGGTAATACTGGGATTGTTATGCTGTGTATGCATACGGAATGAAGCTTTGCACTTCTAACATTCTATTTCTTGTGTAACTAACGAGCCGGAATAGTTTTATTATTTCTTTCAACATCACAAGCGAAGTCCTCTCCTGGCACAGAAAAAGACCTTGGCGACACTTGAGACTTTCGATTAGTTGATTAGAAATTGGCTTTTACTGCTTATCGTATCCTATATCTCTATGTACTTAACTACCACTGAAGAACACCCACTGATGCTGTGCGCAGGAAGAGCAAGAGAAGGCGCAGGGTGTACAGCGAGAATCTGACAGTGACTCAAACTCGTCACTGCCTCGGGCATCGGCGGGCGGCAAGCGGTGGCGGCGCAGTGCCCACTTCAAGACCATCAAGTTTGGCACCAACGTGGACCTGTCTGACGAGCGCAAATGGCGGCCACAGCTGCAGGAGCTGACCAAGCTGCCAGCCTTTGCACGGGTGGTCTCTGCGGGCAACATGCTTAGCCACGTAGGCCACACCATTCTTGGCATGAACACTGTGCAGCTGTACATGAAGGTAAGCTGCCCCAGATTGCTTTGCACAGTGGTAATGCCGAAGGGAAAATAAGCAGGCATCACAATTGAATCAGGCTAGTAGCTTTGGAAGCGCTAACGAATGATCAGCATTTATAAAATTTGATGAAGCATGGTTCCGTTCTCCCATGTGTGCATCTTGAAAGAAAAGCTTTAGGGCCAGGAATTTGCTGCTTCCATTAATTTCGCTTCTGTGGAACACTAGTAATGTAAAGCAACTTCTTTACTTATATATGTGAACTCCCTTTAAAACGAACTCGAAGGTACCATGAACAATTGTTCGTCTTATCAGATGTTCGTCTTATCAGAAGCACCCTAGAAAAAAGAATTGGCTACATACCTAGGTGCATGCAAATATCTTAGTTCAAAACAAAGTATCAAGTACACTTACAGTGAAGGAAAAAGACACAAAAATAATTTATTTGAGGGAGTAACCTGATAGGCAACTGCGTTCAAGTGCTCTTGCTCGGCTTGATCCAGTCCATAATGGACGTCTGTTGCAGGTCACTTGCAGGTCTGTTGCAGGTCCAATCGTTGAAGGTCACTTCGTCAATGGCGGCGGCCTCACCGGCAATAGATCGAAACACAAGTCCATATCTTTTTCTGAAGCGATCGAGCCATCCGTCGCTGCAGGCAAACTCGATGTTCATTCGTAGGGCAATTTCCTCCGCTTTTGCCTTCAGAACTACGTTGTTCACAGGCAGATTCACGCTACGAGCACGTTGGATCCATGCGAGCAGAACATCCTCCAAGCCCTTGTGCGCAGCCGTCCACATCTTCTTTCGTTTCGGCGCGAAGTCTCCATCGCTCAATGCAGCGGTTACTCGCGCACTACCCTTCACGATGCCCGTTAGCGTGCTCTTCGCAATCCCGAACTTGCGTGCTATCTCGGTCTTCGTGAGCTAGCCAGCTCTCACTTCGGACAAAATTTCTGCTTTCCTTGAAAGCTCGATTGGCTTTCGTTGTAGAGTTGGCTTGCTGGCCATTTTCAACGAGACAAGCGAAGCAAACAAAGCACATGGAATAGAAAACGTGAGATCGCAGGCTCGGCGCAGAGAAAGAACTCGTTTCCTCGGCGATGGCGGCGGCAGCGACGGCGAGGTCGGAGAGGGAGAACGTCCACATGTAGAGAGCTGTGGCTGTACGACGCGAGCTCGTATGTTCCCGCTGAGAAACGGCATTGGTAATGAGAGTTGCTCTCTTCGCGAATAGGGAGTCTCGGTGGTCATATTGTTTTTTTACTTTTTCCCCTGCTTGTTTCTTCGCGGCTGATAGCCGATCTCAAAACTCTCTCGCTCTCTCATTTTCTTTTTGTTTGCTTTGCCACTCGCTCTGCGGGTTGAAGTGCGGGTGATGCCGTGAGTCATTCTTTTGTCGCTGCCTCCCTCCCTCCGCTGTGGCGCGAATTCTCTTCGCGCCACTGCTGCTTTTGTATTTTCTTTTCCTCCGGTTGCGGGAATGCCCCCCCAAGATTGCCATAATTCCTCTGTAGAATCGCCTCGGTCTCCCGGTCTCCGCGAAAGTGTTCGTCTTAACAGAAGAGCAGGTGCAAGGCTGTTCATGTTAAGCGGATTTTTTTTTTTGCATTGGGTATATGGAAAACCAAACAAACGTTCTCACGTTGTTCGGTATAAGTGAGAATTCGTCTTAAACGAGTTCGTCTTAACGGGAGTTCACTGTATTTGGCAAATTTTATCTACTGCATAGAGAGATGCACTGTCTGCTGTAGATGAAAGATGCAACAAAACATTTGCCAAATTTACTAGAGTACTACAAGAGTTCTAGCCAGTTGTGTTTTACAAGGTACATACTTGGCTTCCAGGTGCCTGGCAGTCGCACACCTGGCCATCAGGAGAACAACAACTTCTGCTCAGTCAACATCAACATAGGGCCAGGAGAGTGTGAATGGTTTGCGACACCGGAAGAGTACTGGGGTGTCATACACGGCCTCTGTGAGCGGAACAACATCAACTACCTCCATGGTGCGTCGCCACCAAGTTACTGCATCTGGGGAACATATACTTAGTCATATTTTAATTATTTTATTTAAATGCCACTGTGCATTGCCATGATGAATTAGAAAAAGAAGAAATTGTCTTGTGCTTGTATCAACTGATATTTCCTAATGTTGCCACACTGCCCCATATATTGGTTAGTGCCCGTGTTGTTCACATGGTAAAATTACGGCAAAGCCTCTCATGTCATTATATTGCTTTTCGATGAAATTAATATCTCTGCTCATTTAGTCAATAGAATTCTGCACTTAGTACGTATTGTTTCATCTTCTCTCCACACTATTTGGTTATATTTAGTATTGTTAGTATCATTTAGTCATAAAGAATACTTCCGAGTGGAAATGAATGATTGAGAGTTCAGACTTAAGTCAACCTAGACAGCCTGTCCTTAATGCCTGTCCTTCAAAAATCTGTCATGCTATGTGCTGTTCAACTCCTCTTCATTTTTTGCTACCATTGCGAAGCAGAAAGACGGTCACTGCTTGTTAATGCAACAAGAATCTTTTTTCATCCTTGTTGCGGCAACTCTGCACCATTTGGAGGCACTCTTGCACCATGTTTTGCTTTTGATGACCCAGGGTCGTGGTGGCCCCTGATGGAGGACCTCATGGCAGCACGCATCCCAGTCTACCGGTTTCTGCAGCGTCCTGGCGACTTGGTGTGGGTGAACGCAGGCACCGTGCACTGGGTGCAGGCCGTGGGCTGGTGCAACAACATTGCCTGGAACGTGGGCCCTCTCAACAGCACGCAGTTCAGGCTGGGCCTTGAGCGGTACGAGTGGAACAAGCTGCAGGCCTACAAGTCCATTGTGCCCATGATTCACCTCTCCTGGAACCTGGCACGCAACCTCAAGGTCTCTGAGCCGCAGCTCTTTGAGTTGATCAAGTGAGTTTGTCCCTTTCTTGGGCTTCGCTCGTGTACCGTGTTAATTTACTTGTTGCCACAACGTTGCTCACACAATTGTTTATCCACTCGCCATTTATTTCATTGGGCATTCCCGACAAATTTTTTTAGAGTTCTTGTTTAAACGGGAATGAAATTCGGTTCAGTCATTGATGGTTGTTTGAGCATTGTTCGTTGCTTGACCTCTTCAAGAGATTTTGCACAACATGGCACGTACCATGGTCATGGAAGTGACTAATTTACCGTTGGTAGCTACTGGTCATATCTCTCAACTGTAAAACATTTGCTGTGAAGGCAATAATCTCACTGCAGATAGTACTGACAGGTTGACTGTACCTGCGAAAGTTATGCCAGGCATTGCTTTCTACAGTGACTATGTTGTTCTTGGTTGAGAAATGTCTTGACTATTGCTTTATTAACATCTGTGGGGCACACCTGAACTTTGGCTACTCGATATAACCACAATGGCCTTGAATTAAGAGAAAGCTGCAGGTAGTCTTCCTCAAGTGAACTAAGATTTGACATTTTCTCGGGCAGTTGAGTCAAGACACATGCAGCTTTGGAGGTCGATGATTCATTATTGTGCCTAGTCCATGAGCGACAATTTTTATGGCCAGCAAATTGCGTTTCTCGGTCCCTTATTCAGAGCCTGTCAGTGTCTCATTTTCTGGTGTGGCGCTCTTATAAAAAGATTCTGTTTACTGTTTGGTTTGCTGAAACCAAAGCTGCTGCTATAAATATGTGTTGTGGTTATGTAAGTCATTCTACACTCATTTGTGACTTGTGTGACCTCCTTTGCGGGAAAAAGCCTTGTATGCTGTCACTGAGGAGCAAGTACGGTGAAACCTCGTTAAACCGTACCAGCGTAAACAGTAGTTTCGTTTTAAAAGTAGTGAAGTCAAATCCCCGACTCGGCGGCCATTGAACATAATGCATTTTGTATCCGCATAAGCCGTACCAGCTTATCGCGTATGTATCGGTTAATAAGTAGTTTTTCCAATTTTCTTTGCGCACTCACCACGGCATGTCGTCCCCCACTGGGCGTCCCGACGGAACAGCAAGCCCCAAAGATCGAAACACGCCTCGCTTGTTTGTGTTGATGATGATGGCGGCTGTGTTGGTGAGCGCCATCTCTTGGATTTTTCTGCAACAAGAAGCACTCAGCCGGCTAGGCTTCTGGTGTTGTCCACGCAATGGCGCTTTGCACAAACACGTAAACACGGTGTGCGCTTGCTTTGCTTTCTCTGTTCCTTTGGTGCCGTGCATAGGTGTTCCCTGGTTGATCCGTGCCGTACAGCTTTCGCGTCGTTTTTCACGTGTTGTGTATGTGTGCTTGTGCTGCTTCGTACTTGCGTCATGCCGAAGCTGGTACAAAAGCATCGAGTGCTGAAAATAGAGGAGAAATTGGACTTAATTTGTGCTATTGAAAGTGGCACGAAAAAATCGGCGCTGGCACGCGAGAAGGACCTGCCAGTAACCACGGTGTGTGGAATTTGGAATTCCAGAGAGAAGTTGGTAGGCAGTGCTGCTGCAACTGCGAAAAGGTGCCGGCTACGCGGTTCAGCATTTTCAAATGTAGAGGAGGCGCTGGCGAAGTGGTTAAAAGCTGCATGGTCAAAAAAATCTGCCTATCAGCGGACCCCTGCTCGTGGAGAAGGCCCTGGTTTTTGTCTCGCCGCTCAACCATGCAACTTAGTGTGCAGCAATGACTGGCTGGCCAGATTTAAGGCGAGGCATGGCATTACCATGAGGACTGTTTCGGGAGAAGGTGCTGCTGCTGACGTGGATGGCGCGGAGCAGTGGCAAAATGGTCAGCTGAAGAACATCTTGGAAGACTACGCACCTGATGACATCTTTAATATGAATGAATCGGCGCTATTCTTTAAGCTGCTACCAGACAAAACGCTCGCGTTCAAAGGCGAGACGTGCACCGGCGGCAAGCATGCAAAAAAGCGAATATCAGTGGCGTTTTGCGTAAACATGACTGGAACAGACAAAACTCTGCTCCTCTTGATTGGAAAGTCGGCGAAGCCTAGATGTTTCAAAGGCGCCCGGTTGCCATCAGGGGTCATCTATCGCAGCAACACCAAAGCATGGATGACGGCAAAACTCTCTGAGGAGTATGTGCGCCTCATCGATCGTCGTTTTGCGGCTAGGAACAGAAGAGTTCTTATTATTTTAGACAACGCTTCGGCGCACGTCGCCCTGGACAACCTTATGGCTGTGAAGTTGCCGTTTCTGCCACCAAACACAGCAGGGATTGCCCAGCCCTTGGACCAAGGCATCATTCGAGCTGTAAAACAGCTCTACAAGAAGAATCTGCTGCGCAGATTTCTTCTCGCCATTGAATGTGGCAAATTATTCTCCATCGACCAGACTTCGGACATCGTAGACGAACCTTGCAAAACTCTGCTAGCTGAAGTGCTGGAGCGGCAGGGCGTTACGGAAGGCATTTCCTTCCCCGATTTCAGAGACGCAGACAGCGATGTGCAGACATTTACGGACATGTCCGACAAAGCCATTGTTGCCTCGGTTGTTGAAGTGTCGCCAAATGATAGTGATGAGGACGACATGGAAAGCGACAACGCGGGTGATCCAGGTTCGGCAGTGGCCGAAGCTGCGCATTGCGTAAGCGTCATGCGGGTATTTGCCGAGAAGAGGGGGCTGGCGGAAAAGCTGGCTCACAGCATAAGTGAGTTTGAGGCCGCTGTCGTTGCTGCTAGGCCGCTGCGTCGTCAAATGAAGATAACAGACTTTGTCACGCGAAGTTAATAAATTACTGCACGTTTTTTGTTCTTTCATCACACTCCCTGAAGGTTTCTTTTTTTGACAGGTAAGTGAGTGACCTGACGCTATTTCGGTTAAGCAGTACTACCGTTTAGTACGTACTTTTTCCGAGCTCCGGCCAACTACGGTTTAACGAGGTTTCACTGTACTACTGAAAGTAAATGATTTTTAAAAAATGCTGTCATTTGTTATCAGTACAGGTCCTGCAATCTATTTTTAACCTATTGAAAGTTTCCTTCATTTGCAATGGTGTTCACCTAACTCTTGGTTTCATACTTTTCTCACACATGGACCCTTGCATATTGACCTTTGCGCAGGTACTGCCTGCTACGGTCACTGAGGCATTGTCAGATAGTGGTCGAGTTTGTCAAAGGCCTCGGCAAGGACATCCGCTGGCACGGACGAGCCAAGAATGAGATTGCCCACTATTGCACCAACTGCGAGGTAGGCTCTTCATCCATTTTTACTTTATTTTATTTCTTATTTTTTATTTTATTTGTACTGTCAGCACATAAGCCAGGACAGGAGTTGAGGTTACATAACTTTCATGTAAAAACGTAGTACACGCTAAAACAATTTTAACACGGAACACTCAAGAATTGCACAGCATATGAGAATAAGAAAACAAAACACAAAATCATATTATAAAACGTCCCATACAGCTCACTGATATACATAGAATTTACACTTCACATTGTGTTCTTTCACAGATTTATTTGTCACAAAGTAGTGAAACCTCGTTAATGCATACCTGCTGAAAACAAGGCATAAACGATAGTACTCATTAACCAGGTACAAATTTGAATTTCTCGGTGTGCACGATCACTGACAACAAAAGAATTAATACAGTGCCACAGAAAATATTGTCTAAGGTATCCACGACAAAGCTCTTTCTTTCTTTTTGCCAAAGTTCAAAAAATATTCTTCCACAATCGTTCGACAGCACGCGATCGCAATGCCAAGGAGCACATTTTAAAACTATTACAGGGTCTGGAATATGCATCCAACGACTGACATAGTGACAGAGTGGACAGTAACAGCTTTCTGTGATACATGTATTCGCATCTGTACTGTGATCTGCTGCTAAGCAAAACCTGCCACAGTTTCATTGAAATGCGGCACAGCCTCGTGGAGCCACTCGTCTTCTGGCTAGTTGTTTGTAGCACGTCACATACTCATCTCGCGCTGCCAAAAAGAATAAGATTTGCACAGGTCTTGTTTCAATAAAAAAAAAGTTATTGTGCAGGTTAGTTAGGCCTTTACAAATATGCCTATTTTTCTTTATAATATGTGATATATAATATATATTAGACCAAAATCACTACTCGCTTCAATCCTAAAATTCACTATTCGTGCAAGTCCAAGTGGCAGCGATGCATGGCTGAGCGCGTTCGGCTTGTCGCATACTAAAAACTTGCAAGTCTTAAATTAGCGCTATTTGACACGTGCCTGAGCAGATAGCTTAGGATACTTATTATGATAAGGTTGTCAGCAATAAGTTGTACTAGTGCATTTGTTGGTGGCCACTACCTCGTCGTCGTTTTTTTCTGATGCTTACGTGCAAAGGCAGAAATCAAAATCACTGGCACTGTGAAATTTTATGCCAGAAGAAGTAGTCGCAATACAGAGGGTCCGCACTAACTGGTAGGCATAGAATGTACTGGCTTTTGAATGCTGTAGGCTCTACGAGTCTTGGTCGGGAATTCGTCAAAACTACAATTTAACCCTAAGTAGGTGGTGCAGCAGAGTGGCGCAGTGGAAGCGTGCTGGGCCCAAAAACCCTAAGTAGGTGGGCACGCATTAACGATGCATGACTGTGCTATGCCTTAAAGCAATTTAAGGTTTGGCCACCTGGTTGAAACCAAGTGACATGTGTGCACTGTTTCTGCTTGAGTGCAAGGAGTGGTATGTGGTCATGTTAGTAGTTTTGAAGTTTCTCTACTGTATGCGGTACGTTTGGTACACTCATGATCTGACCCTTGGTTCTTCAGCTTGAGGTGTTCAACATCCTGCTGGTGAGGGAGGTCGACAAGAAGCATATGGTTCACTGCCTCAGCTGCAGCCGTCGCATCAACCCCCGCCTCGACGGATTCGTCGTGCTTGAAGAGTACTCAATAGAAGACCTCATGGATGTCTACGACAACTTCTCCCTGCAACCCGTACGTGGTTTTTGGTGTCTCTTCAGTTCAGAGAGGGCTGTGCCTCGTAATGACTGAGGCCCCAAAAGCGGTTAACACTTTATGCATCCTCTTTTGGACGACAGGAAGGGTGCATTTACTGGGGAATAAGCCACAGCTGACGCTATTTGTCTTGGTCCCATTGTACGGAAAAAGACAGTGCGAGAAGTTGTCTTACTTGTGCACCAGTTGAAGTTGAGTAGTACACAGCAGAAGTGGGACTTGATTTTAAGGCAGAATAGACGCATTGTCATTCACCCGATTATGGTACGCATAAACTGAAGTGAAAGCAAAAAATATTAGGCTCTGTCAGTACAGGTTTTTATGGCAAACTCTCTTCCTCTAATTACAAACTTCAAGCAGCCCTAATCTCTGGCTGCATCTTTCCCATAACATATTCATACTGCTACATTGGACCATGCAAAAAATGCAGTTGATCCCTCTGATATAGGAATTGGTATGTTACACGGAAGTGAAATGTCTTGACAGTAGTAGTTTAGTTTATTACACATTGTTACTATACGAACTCAACGATCGAACCCTGGCCGCTCAAAGTGGCTGCGAACGGGCCGCCAAGCTCGGCTTGACCGTCCCTGCGTGGGATTAGCCGGGTGGCGTGGGGTCTCCCCTGCGTCTTCTCAGGACCGAAATAAAGTTTTAATCAATCAATCAATCAATCAATGTCCATTGGGGTTGAGCGGCTACAGCACCCCTAGATGTTGATGCATCCATATTGACACCTAATGGCACTTCTTCACCACCACAACTCGTGACCAGTATACACTTTTTGAAGACACTGCAAGCACCGGAGCATCACGCAAATCACACTTGATAGGCGTTCGCAAACTTTGCAAGTGAAAACAAACGAGTTTTCACTCAATAGTTTTTCAACACGCAGTCCACTGCATTGAAGGAGCGTGCTTTGCAGGTCGGCGACTGTCCTGTAGATATGTGCTTGGCATGCAGCGTCTTGTTGGCAAGCTGTGCCTGCATTTGGATCCTGCATCGGTGTCTGTATGATAGCCAGTTGGGTTGCAACGCATCCAACTTCACAAATGCAAAAAAAAAAAACGAAGATTTTAATACCTTATTTCTATGGAGATAATGTTCTTAGCTTGAGCTGTGAATTCCGCACCCCCCTGACATGTCCATCGCTGCACAAAACTCACTTGCGTGACATTCACCCATTGACGCTATTGTCTTACAGCTGCGCTTAATCTCGTAGTCGGTATCATTGCACTCGTATCCGTAGATGGTGGAGACAGACGATTGTTGCATATGGAAGCTGGACGACACTGCACAAGCTAGCACAAGAGTGAAAGACGAAGCACACAAATCACACCAATACAACGCAAAAGATGAAACACGTAACTGCATCATCACCGATGCAAATCGGCTCATACAGCACATCGCAATTACAGTTTACGTTTGTTGCCTGCGAAATCGGCTCCAGAAACCTTGTCGGAGCTGATTGCGAAGGCAACACTACACTTTAATTCAAGTAGGGCCAACCCCACCTAGGTGGCGTTTGTAGGCCACTCTGATTAGCTCCGATGCCAGCGTCTGTTCAAATTCTGGCATCGAGGCACTGAAGGGCTAAGACTGTAACAGTGTCCTCTGTCGGTGTTAATGTCGTAATGCAGCACTCCTCTTTACTACTTTTAGGCGGCAGCACCGCTCCGACAAACGAAGAGCACAGGTACAGAGCGAAGGAGTGCCAGATATATAAGGCACGTCTGAACAGTGTTTTGAAAATGCGTCGATGGCTCGGTCAGCTAAGCGTGTGCTTCCTACCGCTGCGAATCGAGAAATCGTGGGTTCGATTTTCGAATCTACAAAATTGCAGAATTTTTTTTTCTTTCGTGTTTCATTTCTTCGAATTCTGTTCAGATAAATTTTGACATCATATTCATAACGAAATGCACCCCGGCATAAAACATTTTCGTGTTAAAGCAGTAGGCTTGTGCGAATAGTTAATTTTGGGTTCGAAGTGAATTCAAAGTGAATAGTGTTTTTGTTTGAATAAGTTTGCACCAAATTCAACTAGTATATGTCTCATAAAGAAAATAGGGCATATCTGTCATGGCCCTACTAGTCTGTTCAATATTTCAGGGCCGGTTTACGCTAGCGGCAAGCATGCCTCACCGTTTGATATTGTCAGGCTGTTTCAGGCTGATATTTTCAGGCTGTACGGGGCTGTTTCTTTCGCGCACATCTGCCATTTTCGAAGAATGGTCGTTTGCCAAAGAGCGACGTAGCCAATCGCGACGGATGAGCAACATGGGTGAGCCGCGCTGTCTCCTTTCGGCTCTCCGCATCATCTGTGTCTGCCACGAGACACTTCAAGCTGCTTGCTTCTTGCTCCAGGGTTTTCACGCTGTAATGAATGAATGCGTGGTTCTTGCAGAAGGAAAAAAGGCACCTAATTTCGGTCTGCCTATAGGCGATACGGCGCAGTGCCTTGTAGGGGATGGGAGAAGGGGGATAAGATAAAGAAGAGAGAGCACTCGGTGCATAGGAATACTCGGAGCACTCGGTGCACAGAAATAAAAAACAGATGGGAAAGATGGGGGACATGATCAACACGGTCGAAGGAGTCCGAGGATGGGGCGCCACGCGGCGAAAGTTATACGGTGTCGGGAGATCGTGTATGGCGGGCCGATCGGCGAGAGCTTTGTTGGCGTCGGAGATTGCGAGCGACACAACCTTTCAGCTTGGAATCCATCAGGCGAGTCTCCTTGACGCTATAAATGTGGATGTCGTACGTGTTGTTCTCGGGCTTGGCTCCAGCACATAATAAAGCGTTTTAGAATCTCTGTTACTTACCAAAGGTGCAGCGTAAAACCAAACGTGCCTTGAAACTGGTGCCTGGGCAAGTAGCGCCAGCTGTCCAGGGTTAGAAACAACTAACAAATGTGTAATATATGCCCTCCGAGATTTGAGAAGGTTCGTAAGCCTACAAGATCGACTATTTGTGTACGACTCTTAAAAATAGTGCCGTATTGATTCGAGTACTGTGTTGTCGAAGCTTAAGGACACGAGTCTAAAGCGAATGGAAGCATCCGTCTGGAGCTTATATGCTACAGAGTGCATGGCGACCGCTTGATAGATTCGAGGTGGTCGACAACTGCATTCGAAAGAGCAGTCATGTTTGTCGGAGGCTGAAACGCCTCCCCACGAAGCTTGCCGTGCATTTCGAACAGCTCTCGCGCAGACAGTGCTGGCCTACGGTCAACAGCACCGCACCATCACGGCAGACTTGCCACTAGCATGAACTTGCCATTATGCAAATGTCATTGTTTTTGGTTGAAAGGAAGTGGAAGCAATATTGAATAGTAGTTGGATTCCACTTTTGGTAGAACGCAAGTGATAACTCGTGAAGTTTGTTAAGTTTAAAATTTTGCTATATTTAGAGCTTATAAGCCGGCATAACAAGCTTTTAGACTTAAAATAAGGAAGAATCGATGTGAAGGTGATATGTTCATTTAACCTTCATATGAAGCTTTGCGGAAGTGCGATTTTTTTTTTTTTTTTTCAAAAGGTGCATTCACGATATAGCATTCCTCTACTGCAGTGAAACCACCCTTACAGGAGACTAATATACATCTATACGTCCATTTCGAATACTTCAAAGTTTGCAGTTACTGAACTATGAAGCAAATTCAGATATGTTAATATTCGTTTGAATATTAGCACAAGCCTAAAAAATAGACTTCATTGTTTTTCCCTTTAGAAAAATGGGACTGGTGCACTTCTACTACCACTTTTGTGCCTTTGATTATTGTACAAAGCCTTACATGTTTCATTGTGTTTTCGTTATGGGTGTCTTGTTAAAACTGCCTGTGCAGTGGCAGTTCAAGTGTTCATTTATCGGCGAGAATTGACAAGTGCCCTTTATTTATACGAACGAGTTGATTTGACTTTTGATCTTCCTTGTCGTGTAGGCACAAACTGCTTCAAGCTCATCATGACAGTCAGCAGGGAGCCCATGTACCATACCTTGACTGCTGGAACAGTCACCCAGTCAGCCACTGCACTGGCCTGAGCAGCTGGCCTGAAGAGCGTGCGCGCCCTCGTCACGGTTCTGCCCGCACCTTGAAACCACCAGCAGAAGCAGCAGCAAGTCGTTAGTGCACGTGTACATAGCAGATATTTCATCAAGGGGACAATTAGTGCTGCAGACATTGCGTTTTCTTCATACTTAGTGTGTCCCTCGAATTGAGTTGGAGGGGGGGCTTCTGTTATACACATTCACAGAACTGTGTCCATGCCTTTTTGTTTTTTGTTAAGAGCACTCAATGAAGAGAGCATAAAAGCTTGCTTACGAAACCAGTGAAAGAAAAAAAAAAAATCTTTGGCTTTGAGCTAGGCACGGCAAAAGTGTAAAGTGTATTCTCGTCAAATGTGGCAAGTTAGTTCTGCCAGTTTTGAAGGAGCGCACGAGTTGGCATGTGGCACTGAGCGTGTGGTCGGCATATGTACAAAGGCCGGCTTCGCTGATGTAGATGGCAAGGTTTCTCGTGAATTTCGGAACCTTGCACGGTTCTGTGGCACCTTCCACTTCTAAGTCTCCAGGAAGAGCGTACTGTAGCAAGGTTCAGAGTGTAGAGTTTGTTGGTTGCCTGTTTTGTGTGGTCCTGGTCGTATCGCAAGTGCTCAAGTAAGGGCTGCACAGAGGATTTCCTACTTGAAGGTGAAATACAACCTAGGGCTGTAATATTACATGCAGACGTTACTCAAAAATGCATGTGGATGTTGCAAGCTAGTCATCATATTGCGAGACTGCTTTGCTGGAACGTGCATTTTATACACACAAGCTATGCCAAGTGTATAAGCGCTGCGTATAAATGTTTAGTGTACAAGCGCTGCGGTGGAGACAGTAGTACTGAAGGCCACACACCCAGAATTGCTCAAACCCCTAATGATAATCTGTGCTTAATTCTAAAGATGCGTAAAAGGTGTAAAAGCATTGGAGACTTGCGTGCTCAAGTGCATGCATGGCATCCACACACAGCCAAGACAGAGCCCTTACGTGAGCACGCGCGGGAAATAGCTGCAGCGGCATCACACATGCTCCCAGTGCAAAATGTCATCCCTTCACCACATCTGTGAACACTGCCATTTATGTTTTGTTTTTTCTCATTGCCTGCCTGTTCATTGGAAATACTGCCACTTTCCATCAAGGGCACAACACACATTTTGGATAGTGTGCATAGTGTGATAGCTAGCCAAGCTCGATAATTATCCTTATTTTTGCCATCGCGGGTTGCTGCTGGAATTCAGCTCGGCATGGCGTGGATAGCATACAAGTGTTGAGGTGTAATAGGACGTAAAACTATATGAAATAGTGAAAGGACAGAAAAGACCACGATTTCCTTGCCCAATCGTCACTTTGTATTTGCTGTGTTTTGATGCCGTAAGCGGTATAAAAACTATTGTGTCCAGCAGCAAACACAGATACAACCGTATCACTAGGTTCACAATGTTGCTGGCTCTGGTTATGTTCCAAAACACGCAGGAACCGACTGCCTCCACCCAGCATGTCAGAAATCGGCAGGAGCCAATTCCGATGTGGCAAGCAACGTCGCGTTGTTACAAATTCGAGAACTGTGGCACACTGCGAGAGCAAAGGCAAAATGAATTGTGCATGTTGATTAGATTGTTGTCATGAAATGACCGAGTTTATTTGCTCATTGAAAATTGTGTATTGAGGCAAAGCCCAACCCTCCCGAAGGCATTATGATGTCCCATGATCTCACTTCATGCATCAACATGTATTTATACACACAGACTTTGTAATAGAATGCAGCCCTTGTTTTCGATAATTGCCTGGCCCTGCCTCTGTTTTTGTGTAATTTATCTCGTGTCTTTGCATTTACAGACAAAGTTTATGTTTATTAAAAAATGAACACTCTGATGTGTGAGCATTGCTTCTTTTTTTAACTGCTGCAGCTGCATTTGTTAGGACTCCAAAAGACATGCTGCACTGTGACAGGATGGCAATACATTCCAAATACACCAGGCTTTCCTGGGTAAAAGAAATGTCAAGTCCTAGCAGTCCCAGATGCGACATATAAATGTCACATCTGCCTCAAAAATACTTTACTATATCGAAAGATTTGTTATAAGCAGTTATTTGTTACACTGTATGACAAAGCTATTTTTCACTTACTTCGTTATAACCAATAATTTATTATATAGAGGCTTGAGTACACCGAAAAAATTCTTGGCTAGCACGGAGAACCGTCTAGTTCGTACTAATCCATAGTTTATTAAAGCATGAAAGACGCTTATCGCGGACGTGTCTTTCAAAAAAAAAAGTTCTGGCACGGAAAAATAGGTTAACAACCTCTCTTGCACTCGCCACTGAGGAAAAAGGGAAGCAAGGCAATGCTGTCCTTCCAAGCGCTGCACTACAGTATGGAAACCTCGCAATTCGAAGTTGTTGGTCAACAGGCCTCGCTTCTTCAAAAGGCTACAGTAATTGGAGTGCGGCAACGATCCTGCCTTGCAGCCTTTCCGAATGAGAGTCTTTTGCATCAGCGACATTGGCGCATGGTCGAAGCCGCTTTCAAAAATGTCGGCCAGGATGATGAAGGCGTGTGGGCAATGCCGCAACTGCTTTAACATTGGTCCATGTAGAAAAACTAAGCAGGCCTTTGTGGTAGTGCTGGATTGATTTTGTCAATTTTGAGTTCCTTAAAAAGGTCCTGCAGCACTTTTCTAACCGCTTCATTAAAAGAGTACTGCCTCACAAATTGACTGCCACGAAATATTCCAGAGTGAACCTTCAAGTACAGGCAGAGTTGCAGGGTTTTGGGCATGCTGTAAGCACTGTCTCAGTTTTCTTGTCCTGACGAGGTTGTTTTTTGCATTCTGTTAGAAACTGGCTCACAGCCACAAGGGAGATTAGCCACTGTTGATTGTCAAAGTAAATGTAAATGCTATGCCACATGAAAAAAGAAAAGATGGGAACTTGAAAATCAGAAATGTAAGCAGAAAAAGAATTCAAAACGCTACAGGGAGAAAGATTGAGGCAAAAAAATTATTTTCTGTGGATAGTAACACTAGTAGCATAATCTTTTAGTTGCTTGAATGAATTTGTGCAGTGCACTCAGAATAGCACTGTACTTGCCCCAAACTGACTGGCTCCAAACAACAACAGGCTAGATGTATAAATGGTAAACCCTGCCTACTGGTCTGCATTTGAAGAAACATTTTACAGAGTGGGGCAAAATGGCAGCATGATGAGTGCACGGGGAAGGGTGGCACAGGATGAAGTCGCGTCACATGCGCAATATGACCATGAGCACATTTTTTTTTATTCGAATGTGCAACTTGCTTTCAGTTTGGAAGAGCTCGGGCAGGTCGCACTATCCCGCGGCTGCCATGGTAACTATGCAGCTCGTCATGTTTTTATAAATTCAGCCCACAGTCATGGACTTTGGGTTTATGGCAACATTTGTCGAGAGATGAGGGAATAATTTTTATTAGCAGACTTTGAGAATTGTAATTCTAGGCCGTGTGCTGCGCTTTAGTAATTGGCTCGCATGCTCTCAGTAGCCTCGATTACCGATTGGCGGCATTTCTCAACCTTGCTAAGAAAATCGCAGCATATCCACGCAGTGAATGATAATGAGTGGGGCGAAGCGTCCATCAGCCTGTCCGTGCGTCAATCTATACATCCGTCCGTCTGTCCATCCGTATGTCCGTCCATCTGCTAGTCTGCCAGTCCGTCCGTCCTTGAGTCCATCTAGCGAACACTCCAAGTACTGCGATCTCCCATCTCGCAACCCTTGTGGCACATACCCACTCTAGAGTGGGTATGTGCCATCGGTGGCTAAGTACTTAGGTAAGTACATACTATGTTCATACACACATACGTACATACATACACACATACATACATACATACATATGGCGGAGTGACAGACCCATGCCATAACCAGCTTCGCCCCTAAAAGTGTAGCAGGACCCCTATAATATGTAGCTAAGTCTAGTCTAGGCAGGAAAGAACGCTATACACGGAGGAAGGAAAAAGGTAAGGAGAGGGCATGCCCAGCCGGCGCAGGGCGTAAAAAATGTGGCGGAAATGACATCATGGCGGCCATATTCACTAGGCACAATGGCGGCGTTGCTATGGTTACGTGTTGCGCAGTGGAGCTGGTCTAGCAGTGAGCGGCCGCGGCTGGTGGCGGAATGTGTGCCACCCCAGGTCTCGTGCTGAGCCGTGGCGGACAATATATGTGCTCTGCGCCGCGTTATTGGTTACGCAGTGTTCTCCTGGCTGTTACATTACTCTTAGCAATGTTTACAAATCCCTTTGTCCATCACGGGGTTTCAACAGTGCGTAGAACAAGTGCATATCCATGTGTCGTGCGGCTGATGACGCGGATATGAAGCAGTTAGTGTTCAGCGAAATTGCGTTGGGCACCATGACGAAGCTGAATGACGACGAACGCTTTGCAGGTCAGTGTGACAGTTGAGCAGTGCTCCTGCTTGTGACAACGGACGACGCTGTTGAGCCCAGCAAGACGCCGTGAGGACCATGTGCACATACGTAGTTTCGTGTTGTGTGTGTACAGTAACAACTTGCATGTGCGTATTAAAACACCTTTTCTGTTCCGCTTGGTACACTCTCCACCAGCATTGCATGTAATCTAAACGTAACAGCAACCACGTTCAACTGTCACTAGCACCGTGCTCAAAGTCACCACGGTCGCGGAATGCTTGCGCCAGTGAGTTCCACACAGAACACGGACACAGTGGCAGGACGCTGCGTCGGCCGCGTGGCGGAATGCAACCGTAGAAGGCGCACGACCGATCTTGTTGTCTGTACAGTTGCTGAATTAATGACGTGAAAGCACTCGCCGTTGTCAGTACATCTAGCGCGTGTTCTCTCGTAGTTGCTTCTTTGTCGGCGAGCTGTTACTCCCTGTTATTACTCGGACGAAGCGATTTCGCTAAAGGTGTCCAGCTGGCTCAGAGTGATGAGCCCAGTTCCATTAGTTTCGGATCGTCACGACACACGCGCTCCGCAGCCCACGTGTTTTCCGAGTCTGAGAGGGAGTGGCGCCTTCTGCTTCGCATTCATATGTAAACAAGAGAGGAGAATTTGCCTAGTCAATATGGCCGACTTCCGGCTTCATCGCGGCTTCACAACGAGTGACGTCAGGGCCGCTCCTTACCTTTCCTTCCTCCGTGACGCTATAAGTCAAGATGAAATGAAAGAACACAGATCACTGTTTCGTCTCGTTTTATAGCATTGTTTTCTGCATACAATGAACCAACTGGTCCAAAGGTATAACCTTGTAAACCTAGTACACAATAGTCATTCTAATTTATGCCCATAAAAAAATATGCGTGCACGTCGCGGCACAACAGCTTCCAACATTTTGTACCCTTCGCTGTTACGAATCTAGGAACCTATCTTGAAGATTGCCGATGGCTGAAGGTGCTTGCTCGACTGCTGCTTGCCTTTACTGTGTACATGCTAGATGCAAAGCCACTTAACTTCATTAAGCACGGTGATACTTAAAATGTTGCATTAGATATTTAGAGAACAACACACTCCTGGGTGGTACCAACCCATGTGAACAACTTACTTGCCAATGGCAAATACAAACATACTAATGGGAGCTGCAAGCATTCAGCATTTAATTTTTTTTACCATTTCTGCGAACAAATCAAGTGCACTTCTGATGAGATTATTGATGAAAAATTTACTGAGAAGAATTTTATTTTTAAAGAATAAAACTTTAATAAAAGATAGATAGGCTTACCAATTCAGTTGAAAGCACACCCCACAATCACTTTTATTGAAATGAAATTGAACTTTCAAAAAACAAAGTACAAGATTTCTATAGGCTCACCCTTTTAGTAAAAAAAAATACACCAATGATCAACTATTACAGAAATGAGAAAAATGTTTCAAAATTGAAAAAGTAACTTCCAAAAGCTTACCATTTGGTTACCATTTTGGTCTAAAACACATCGATCTCTTTACTGAAACGGGAAATATGTTTCAAACGCTTAAAAACAGACTTCCAAGGTCTATAAGCTTACTCTTTCGGTTGAAAATACACCAATGATTAACTTTATGGAAATGAGAAGAATGTTTCAAAAATACAAAAGAGATTTGCAAAGGCTTAGCACTATTTCGGTTGAAAATGTAGCAATGATCAACTTTATTGAAACTGGAAGCATGTTTCAAAAGTCAAAAAAAGGAGAAGCTTTCCGAAGACTATGGCTTACCATTTTAATTAAACCATCAGCTGCGCAGATGTGGCAAAACTGATGGTTGAAAGAAAAGAAAATGGGGGTACCATTACAATGCTGTCAGCCAAATACAAATGCACACGAAAGATGCAGTGGACTTGTGTACACAAGTGCTGCTCAACGCCACTCAGTATCAGTAATTCGACAAGAGCCGTCACGTTCCTCATTTCTTGGTGTTTCACGCACCACAAGAATTTTTATTCCTCAACTTTTCACAAGCAATGGCACCATAAGACAATTACGTTTGGATGAGCTGTTGTAGCGGAACACACACCATGATGCAGATGGAACTTCAGAGAAGCTGGAAAGCGGGGAATGCAGACTTTTCTGGCTCCAGCATGTCGGCCATGAAGTAGATAGTGCCTGCCATGCCTGTTCGGGAAAAATGAGTTCATCGGTAACATGCAACGCAGCGCGCAAGGAGGACCTCATCTCACCTTCAAAGAGGGAGAATGGTCTGTCTGCGATGCGGCACTGGTGATGCCCATAGTCGAAGCACCATTCGCAGAACTGCATTACACGGGCATTTCTTCCATATTTGTGCACAATTGAACCACAACACAGTCTGTAGAGCCAAAATGCTACTGTTTGGCAGCAGCCAAGAGGTGTTATGTAAGTTCAAAATACCCCTTACACAAAGCTAGAACATTTATGATGAGCCTAACGCTGTAAAAGTTCTGTCTTGTACAAACAGCACTTTGAGTAAGTGGCTGCTGGCTCATTCATGCTCAAGTTCCACATGGAAAGCGTTTTGTGGTGCATTTTGTTCAATGCTACAAACTTATCAGCAACGGAACGGAAGAACTCTGTGTCAGTGTTTCGACATAACATGCCAAGAAACATACAGGAGAGTGGGTGCTATGTATGTCATGGCACAACTGGGACATTCTGGCATAACTTGTGCAGAGATGGCTTGAAATTGAAACATAATTTTGTGTGCATCCAACAATGCCACAGCATTCAGTCCAATGGTTCATTAACTAGGCCTTAATTTGCTATCATTTGCTATCGTACAACATATGTCTTATGACCTTAACCAACGCTGTTCTAACAAAGCTCGATAAAAAATTACCTAATATATTCACAAGACGAGAGCAATATTTAATAGCATTGCAACCAAATGAGAATTCACGGGTGGCAGTCGGCCACGTGGATTTGTGCATTCTGTACATATCACTCACTAAAGATCCCAATCACGCGAGGGAAAATTACGAAAGAATTTATGGCAGACATCACCAACGAGACTACTAGCAGACTACCACATCACTCGCACATTACCATATTACTAGCAGACTACCACATACTATCAGAAAGAAATGTGTGTAATCGAAGCGTCCTAATTTATAGGGCAAAAACCTACTTGGAGAAGCTTGAGAACAAGTTAATGATGGTGTAACAAGTAATGAAACAAATAACGTTAGTAGTACATTGAGACAGCAGTGTGTGGGTAGAGAGAGAGAGAACAGTAGCATCTGGTTTGCTACTCTGCACTAAAGGGAGGGCAAAGAAATAGGAGAAGGAAAGTGAAGAGAAAGCTAGACAAGCAAAAAAAAAAAAAAGCGAGAGTGTTATAGCCTATTCAACAGGCCACTACAATGTAAAAAGTTGAATAGAACCCTGACTGACTTTCTGGGTGAAGACGGATCGTGTCGGCATTCGAGCACCAACCGTTCTTACAAGGGTCTGTCACCAAGGCGGGCTAAGGCAGCAGATGGTGGCAGTCTGTACATGCTGTAGCGACGGCAGTGACAAAGAACATACTCTATCATTTCATTGCTCCCGCAATGATCGCAAGCACCACAGCCTTCCATGCCGATATAGAAAGGGAAAAATTTTGTGAAAGCGACACCAAGCCACAGTCGGCTTGGTGTCGCACCATCATTGCTGACATAAAGAAGAAACAGAGCATTGGAAGGCCTGAGATGTGCGAGCTTGGCGATATTGTTATAGAGTGCAGCTCTTAGATACCCGTCCCTGGGTCGAGCAATGTCCCTCCTCCTCTCTTGTACGCATCTAGCCACACAGCACTCTGAATGCTGAATTACTCTAAAAGGTTCCCCATCAGCACACAAGCCAGGAGATCTTTCATGGTGCTTGTTCAATCGGTTGTGGCGACAGACGAGGGGCAATGCTCAAGACAATGACGGGGCCTAATGGTTGCATTCTAAATTGGGTCTCGAACGACATATTAATTTACGACAGGCAATCGTTTATTATACTGGGATCTAAAAAAAGGGAAGCACAGTCAAGGCTGGCAGAGAACTGTGAGAATTTGCACTTCAGCAGACACAAATAGGTTGATGATCATGAATTAGCTAAATAATTACTGCTATTTCTTCAATGAGCAGAATTGCACTACAGGACATAACATTGTTTTTTGAAACATTTTAAACGGGCTACTTTGTGAGCGTATACGTACAACAAAATAAATGAATGAAAGCTCAGCTAAGGCTAACGCACTGGAGCCTACACGACAGCAATCACCAGCCACATGACTTCACCTTGGCTGCCCGGTGGAGGTACTTGCAGTCTCGTGTGACCTGGTACATTCGCAGGAAGGCATAACCGTTGCCCGCTGTACCATGGCAAATGCCGTAGCCTTTCTTCAGGATGCCACGTTGCCAGATGACATCAGCACATTTCTTGGCCTGCTCCAGGTAGCGGGTCTCCTTGAACACCTGCGCAAACATGCAATGCCCAGTGCAGTCGCTGAGACTAACATGCAGGAAAAGCATCACTACAAATCCGAAGACATCACAGATTCTTGTAGCTGATATGACGTGGTCACAGGAAAAGACAAGACATTGAAATAAATGTCGTTGCCATTTGCAAGCAGAAGCCAAGATGTCCGACATTCAAGTGTAACATATCAATAATGAGAGTGCCGTGTTATGGTGACGGGACATGTTGTTTCTAAAAAATGTCATCACACGAAATGATGGAAAGTAAGCTCGGTGCTTTCTACTGCATTGTTAACACTGCATAAATGTAGCACTACATTAAGGAAGCACGGTGCAGAGTACCTTCCAAGAACAAATAGAGCATTAAGTAATTATTTTTCACCAAAACGCACATGTACTAGGCTTGTGCAAATATATGAATGCTTCAAAAATTAGAAAGAATAACACAGTATTTGAATTCATTTCGAATCAAATTTAAGTTATTGAAAGTTTTGAATTATTCGAGACGAACAAATAGTTACAGATAAATCCGCATGTAACACTCTGTAAAAGTGGTTTCACTGTAGTGGAGGAGTGCTAAGCCGTGAAAACATCTCTTCACGTGTATGTAAATTCGCGTGTAACTCATCGCAAAAGTGGTTTCAGTGCAGCGAAGTGGTGCTGAGCCATGAAAACACATATCCTAAAGAAATCCACACTGCCGCAAAACTTTATTTCAAGGTTAAATGAAGATATTGCCCTTACATCGATTCCGTTCTCTCCTAACTGTTTTGCTGTGGTGCGGTTGAGGTCCATATTGCCTCGACCACTCCATATCAATAAGTTCTGCAGTTCAAAAGCTCATTGTACCGAATTACATGTTCTCGAAATTACATGTTCTAAGTATAGCAAATTTTAAAACATAGCATATTTTACATGCTATCACTTTCGTTATACTGAAAGTCGTATTTTGCTACTATTCAAAGTTGCTTCCACTTCCCTTGATGAAAAAAAAAATGGCATTTGCATAGGCCTTGTTTCAATTTTTCGAAATATTGAACAGGTTAGTTTTGTCGTGACAAATATGCCCATTTCCCTTTATAACATGTGATATACATAATTCAAATTTGATTCTAAATTATTTGACCAAAACCACTATTTGCACAAGCCTAATATATACATTTGTAGACTCATGCATATAGCCAACACATACAATTATCGCATTCAAAAAGAAATAAATAAACATCTTAGCATTAATGTGCACAAAGAACTGGGCACAACATCATTTAGGCCTGTATTAACCTCTTCCCAACCAGATAAAATGGGAAAAAACAGTGCTGAACGCACAGTAGTAACAAAACGACAAACAAGGCGCTGATGTCTGTCAGCATCTTGTCTGTCGTTCTTTTACTGCCTCGCGTTCAACACCGTTTGTTCCCATTCTATGCATATACTATCAGCCCAGTTAGGGGCACTAGTGCATCTCAACCAGTGCGGATGAAGTTTTGCAGAAAAGGGAACTGCACCTTAATATATAGTAATGTTCCTGAGCAGTCTCCGAACCAGCCTTCTCAACGTGCCGTGATGACAGAACGAGCAATCGGTTCTCAAGCAAGTTCTCATGAGAAGAGTCACTGAGGAGCATCATGGAAGCTCATTAGCGCCTTTACAATATAGTGGCTGGGCCATTAGCTCCCAAAAATGGATGCTGTACGAGCTGTGTAACAACAATAAAGAAGAGGGATGAG
The DNA here is from genome assembly GCA_013436015.1 of Rhipicephalus annulatus. Lineage (NCBI taxonomy): Eukaryota > Metazoa > Arthropoda > Arachnida > Ixodida > Ixodidae > Rhipicephalus > Rhipicephalus annulatus. The sequence goes on from WOVY01013770.1 coordinate 66,968, forward strand.
ATCAGACGCACTAAGTGTGCTAGAAGCAGCAAGTGGATGGTGCCGGGAGCCCCGTGGCACCAGTGCACAAGCTTGTCGGTGCTGCTTCCAATCGAAGAAGGGTAGTTGCCAGATGGGTACTGAAGTCCAGCCAGCCAGTCGATGCTTGGTTTCACAAGCCTGGTCAGCTCAGCTTCGGTAAGCACAGACCGCACCTAGAGGCGAGAAGATGTCCCGTAAATTGATGCCCCGTCAAAAATGCCAAGTCATTTGGGGTACTGGTGTCTTTCTCCTACTAATGGCTAATGCAACTTGACTATTTTAAGCAACAGCTGTGTAGGTGAGAACATGCTTGACTGGTCGATGTGGTGCAAGATAATATATCGGTCCTACTAACCAGTAAACTTGAAACACTGAAGAAATTAAGCTAAGGCCATTTCAACAAGAGATTAAATAAAAAAGTAAGGACATCTTGCATAATATGCCAGTGCCTTGCTTTAGCTTGAGGAATCCAACAGCAATAAAAATGTCAATCTATAACAGTACACTGTTTACACTACTTCGGTTCAGGAGTGAATGATAAAAGTTTCTAGGATCAATCAGAAAAATTTGCCCTCAAACCCCACTTTCTGATATGCAGTAACGTCAACGCAACCCTTGAACGTATACGTGGACCCTCGATGAAAAGTACCAGTGAGGGGGGAGTGGTCAAGTCAGTCACGTGGGTGTTTATAACCCCCAACTGTACTCCCTCCCCATCATTGTGCCACTGCTTCTTGTCTTTGCACACTTTTTCATAATACACTTGGACCTTCATGTTAAGAACAGCAGAACAGCACCACTAAGTCTTTTTTCATACTGAAAAATAAGATACAAGATCTGCACGAAGGTCAAATATGGTTTACTCAGCCTTCGTAGATACTAAAGCTCACCAGCCTACTGGTCTAGAATGCCGACACAAACAAGACCGCACAACGTTTCACTTGTTTTTTAAAATTGTGGAACTGTATTTCCATGCCAACTGTAACAGCGGCAATTACTATGCAAAATAAATCATGCAAGCGAAATACAACACATATACCCGAGAAAAATCCTTTGCAAAACAATTTTGAAAGTGCATGATTTGCATTTTCAATAGGCGCTGAGTGCAAGAGTTAAGAAAGGATGAAAGGCATACCTGCAGCAGCATGTAGAAGATGCCCGCCAGACCATGGGCAGCACCAAGGTAAAAGGAATCGTGCCACTGGTACATAAGTGGGCTGCAGCTTTTCTCCTCAGCCGACAGCTGTTGGCCCGAGGACAGGACAGCTTGCACCACCTATTCACACCACAATAGGTCACAGTACACCACTATACACATGAAGGCAAAAAATTCGTGAACATGGGGCATCGTTAGTGCTCGTGCTTTAAATATTCGAGTATCCATCGCCCCCGAACGTCTGCCTTTGTTTGGACTATACACATAGGACACATGTAAGCCGTGAAAAACTAAGAGGAGCAATGCACTGCTGAGTCATTCACCTCTATAGCCAAGTGTGCAGAACCTAGCACATCTTTTGTAAAATGTGACACAGTCACTCTTCAAATCGCACAGTCACACGAGGCCACACTTCAAGGTTAAATGTACATATTACCTTCACCTCAATCATTTTTAAGTTTAGAGCATGTTATATGGGCTTACGTCCTCCAACCAAATGAATTTTTAAAATGTGACGTATGGTACCAGCTATAAATTGTACTCTCCTGCTCTACAAATCCTGTTACTATTCAAACCAAATGACATTCACACATGCCTAGTTCCAATTAAAAATATAATGCTAGTTAGTAGGGCCACGACAAAAATGCTCATTTTTCTTACTATCATGAGGTACATACTATTTGAACCATTCAATTAGAAATTATTCGACCAAACCAATTTTTGTTTCAAACCTCAATCTTACTTTATGCCCATCCCTACAACGTTTATAAAACTTGTTTCAAAAACAACCAAAAAGAGCTTAAAGGCCTATATCTCCCTGTAAAGAGGCCCAGTAACACTTTTAAAAGTAACCATCTAACGGCTTTATTGAAGAAGTTCATTGCCTAACGAATAGACAACCACACAGATTTTTAGTCCCTCATGTACGAGTGGAGTAACAGGGGCTCGTCGCACGCATGAAGCGCTTTCTTCTTTCGTAGCAGGAAGCGCACTGAAAGCTATGCCGGGAAGGGGATGACAAGGGGGCAACAAACTACGTCTGTTTGTCAGCACGTGTCAAGACCCTGAGCACTTTTTTTTTTTTCGTCTAACAAGCAGCTTACATTCAGTGTGATCGCAATCGCGTGCATGGCACAACTTCGCGGCTCAAAATGTTCAAATCAGTCAATGGTCATGAACATTGGGTTTATGGCATCACTTGTCGAGAGCAAAACGAGAAATTTCTAGGTGACTTCTAGAACTTCCAGGCCGCCTGCTGCTCGATAACGTTTGGCTCACACGTTCTCAACTACCCATTGGCAGCATTTTCTCACAATGCTCATAAAGTTCTCTGGGGCTCCTTTAAGTAATGAAAGATGCCTCGCTGTGATAGTTGGATCCATCTAAATGTACAAGCTGTTCTGACATGCACTGGAAACCACACATAACAGCTTCTTTTCATAAGCACTGTTGACAAGAGCATAAGATTATATGGTAAACATCAAAGTAGTATGATGTAAATAAACGTGTAGGGCCAAGCTAGAGTACATGCAGAAAGTACTGAAGCAGTGCCTTACATTTCTGATAAGGCCATCATCAACAGCAGTCGGTGACACGTGCTTACGAACATACAGCAATGCATAAAGGTAGCCAACTCGCCCATACAGCAACTCATCAGGAATGTCGGAGGTAGAGGACAGCACATATTTCGCTAGGCCCACAAGCCTGTATTTTAAAGAACAATACAAGTTACAAATAAACACAAACTGTGCAAAACCAAACATCACAACCAAATCTTTTAAATGAATATTCAATAAGGAATACGGTAACAGTAACATGCAGCTGAGACAGTCACACTGAATTAGTGCACACACGAGAGCAGAAAAGCATCACCACCATGCCAATGCGGTGCCTCCAGTGTTGTCGAACCTGTGTGATGTTAACCGCAAAGACGCCTATAATATCACTGGATCATAACAACACAATATTTGATCTACAATCTATGTTACAGCAGTACAGTGCTATTAATGTGCACGTCCTGCGATAATAACAGGGCTGATCTGTGAGCACCTTAATATGCTAGGATAGCCAATTAAAATTAAATATAGAATGACAATAAAATGAGAAACAATATACGACAGAAAAAAAATGCTGATGTTCAAGCTCATAGATAGTATGCCTGTTAAAATTACTTATCAAGTTTTCAAGTTCATGGCTGAATTGACTTGCAGTGGCTGGACATCTGGAATCGCAATGCTCACCAGGCATAGGTTAAAAGGTACTCGTATAATGTTCATGGTGCTAGTATATTTTGTGCATTGGCAAAATACTGTTCCCACATCACAAGGCTTGCACATCTTCTGCCCATTGTTCTTTTTTATTATTCTTGGCAAAGGTCATCCAGCTTACTTTAATGTTCACTGCACTTTTCAGCACTGGAAAGCATCAATAAGTACCTTTTAATCAGAGTGTGCGAGTCCTGGGACCTTCCAAGACGATTGTAGAGGTCAGCTCCGGTAGCCAGGGGCCCTGGGTCACCACAAAGGAAGGAGAAGCGACGCTCCTTCAGGTTTGAAAGCTGTCTTTCCACCAATGGCAGTGCCTGATTCAGGTAAGACGTGTCTTGCAGGACGTCAGACAGGCGCATGTACATAAGAGCCACACCTGCATATGGGCAGTACAGAGTGATATGTTAGCAAACATAACACTGAGCCCTATCCTCGGAAGCGATGACAGGTTGATGCACTGGATACACAGTTGCGTGTGTACCAATTGACGCGTGATGTGTCCAGTCTATCCTTTGCGGAAGCCACAAAAGCTCCAAGAAAAACCCAAGAGAAGGATGCATGTCAACTGGCAGCATACATATCACAATGACATAAGCCATGCCACCAAATCAGTCTCCCATTTCTCGGTAAAGTGTATAACTGGGAGCCTAGGCACGCATGTGTAATGCACATACAGTGCAGTGAAGAATTATCAATAGCTGCCATGCCATAATTACAAATACCACACACCCTGCATGCATCTCTCACAGGCAGTTTTAGCAGTACATAGCAAGCATGGTAGACTGAAGCAAGCTGCTCTGCCTTCGATGTCATAACAACGTGTCTCACAAAATTTTTCATTTCATTTGTTCCTTCACAACGCCTTTGTATAGGGGGGTTGTAAGTGACGTCATCTGCTTGGGGCGCTAGTGGTATTCGCCCCCATTTCTGTACTCCTTGGTGGTGCAGATGCTCTCTGATGGTGCGCTTAATCGGTTCTGTCGAAACGGCGAGCAGCGACGAGAGGCTGTGTGTGTGTGTGACAGTATGCATGACGCTGCAGCGTGTACGAATAGAGTGTGGTTGAGTACGCGGAAACCACTAAGATGGACGATCCGATGCTGGTGCCATCTCGGGGGTCCCGCCGCCGTGCAATCCCCCTATATACATAAGGTGTCTTCTCAAAGCACTGTTTGAGTGCATTGTAAATAGATGTGACACCCTAACTATAGACTCTCTATCTCAATGAACATTGCTGTCTAATATTACATCACGCGGAAGTAATAACAAAATAATGGGATGTAGTAAATACAAAAGACACAGCACTGTGTTCCTCATCCTCAAACCTTTTCTTTTTTAATTCCTTCCGCCCCCTCTCCTCCTGGCCACAAACAGAATTAAGCGCGTGCATTTACCTGTTGTGCCTGTGTAAACCGAGGAATCTGACCAATCGGTGCGTTTCGAGAGGTTGCGTTCCAAATCTCGAAGGCGGTCAGCAATGTTTCTCTGAATGTCATTCTGAAACTCTTGCGTCCACTGCAATAAGTAGGAACTACTAAATAACAAGGAAGGGCTTCAATGTTGAAAAATGGCATGCGTGCGGTACCAAGCAACAAAACCCCGAGAAAAAAATATGTGTGTAGAGCCCTAGCTCACCCTGTGCGTGAAATAGGCGCATGCACATGAGAGAAAAGCGAAACTGCATACACTTACCCTGCCATCAGGAAGCACTACATCCGACTTTCCGGCATGATAGTCGCTGAATTCGTTTTGAAACGCCCGATCACTCATGCCTGCGAACCCAAAGATTCTCCGGATAATATTTAGGCAAATACCACAGTCAAATACCATACTTTTCCCGCGTTCGTATCGCGCACAGAACCAGGTACGAAAACGGGCACGAGCTACGCATTCCGAGATAGAGCAGAGGAAAAAAACTACATTGTTACTATTTTAATTATCAGTCAGAACAGCAAATAAATGCGTAAACAAGCCGCACAGTCAGGGACGCTTCGCCGGCGTAAGGCAAGCATTCGTCAGGTGTTGACGCTGAATGCTTATATTTCAAGTAATTATCGATCGAATGCGACACAGCGCCGATACACAGTTGAAGCTTACCGCGAATATCTGCTGCAGCCACACGAACAAAGCGCCGACCGAACGTCTACGGCGAAAATTACACCAGCAGCCCCATATCTTCCCGAACGAAAACCAAACAACAAGCGGCCAGACGTCAAAATAAGCGTTATTTTTGCTTGTTGCTGTTCTGATGGTATGTCATTTAATGATAGTGATGCGCAAGATGCCTTCAAGATGCAATCTCTGAATCTTCAAAAACACAGCTGCATTTGCCTATAATGTTTTGGACACGATTGTGGTTATGGCAAACTAACATTACAGGCATATAATATGCCTATAATAACGTTAACTTATGTCACGGCGCAAGCGCGCGTGTTTTAAATCACTCGTTTCCTACGATAGCGAACTATATGGATCAAGGAACTGCAGCATAGTGGTCGCCTTCCGGAGGGGGGGGGGGCGAAGTCAAAATATGGGGCTGATTTTGCGCCCCCCCCCCTCCGAGCTGCATTGCCGCATCTCTATTACTCACTGTATAGCGCTGACTTTGCGCCCCTCCTGCCCCGTCGTGCGCACGCTTATGAACTGCCGTACAGAACTTTTGTGTCTGTTAGTCTATATCACTGAAAACTTTTCGCACGGCAAAATAAACGTCAAATTAGCTGCACTTTGGCCAGCAACAAGAAGCAACTCTGCAGGGAAGTGTCATTTAATAGAGAGCAAAATAATGTCATTATTATCCGAGAATCATGAGGTGAAACACATTTGATGAAATACGCTTGAACAGTATCAAATTTTACGACCAGCTAGTTTCCACAAGTTGGCAGCCACATGGCACATATGAACCCCATTTTCTGAGACTGCAATAAATGTTGCTGCATCAAAACAAGTGATGTTACGATGTTACTTCCAATTGATTAATACTCGTTTTGCACAGGCAGGGTGTGTAATAATTAAAATAATCAGGTTTCTTATCTGCATGTGATGAGATAATTGTGTACAGCAGTCAAGTTCTTTCATCAGTGTAAAAGACAAACCTTCAAGTTCAGAAGTTTTGATGCATGCACATGTCATTTCAGAATATTTCATGAATATTTCATCAATTCAATTCATCAATTTCAATTTTCAAGACATTTCATGAATATTTCATCTTTATTGAGCCTCATGAAGCAACGCCAAATGATTCATCTATGAAAAAAAAAATATTGGCACAGTCAAAGCATCTAAATTCAGCACAATTATTTTCAAAAAATATAAAAGTAAAAACTTGACCCAGATATCTATGTTGGGTCTGTGCTACATCTTGCAAGTTTACTCCAAAGAACTTATTAGCGAAAGAGTGGACTTTTTCCAGCAGCGCAATGTTGATTAGAGACTAAAGTGATAAATAATTTCCAGATAGAGATATAATTAACACTTCCTCCTCTTCACTCAGGCAAATTGTGTTGGAAAATGTTTGGTAAAGTATCCGTGCCGATATAGTAAGTGATACTCAGGAGCATGCCACACTAAAATTCTTGACATTAGCTCTTCAACAGTGGTGCTAATATAGTGGTTAGCCTGCCTGGCAGCCACATATACTCTTATAGCTCACAGCTTGCTTTGGTGCATATTCTATTTACTTCTGAGCACCTCTAGACATATTTCCATGAAATTTCCCTAATTTTTCTGCCAAAGCTTTGCCTTCTGCAATGGCCTACACATTTAATACACTGAAACGTTTAGACGTGAGTCTTGCCTAAGAATAAGCATTCTAAAGTTGCCAGATAGGTTGAATTGCATGTTTCCAATTGCACATCTTCCAATGCAAGGCTGTCTGCTCCCTTATAACAATTCCCTCTCAAAGGTAATTCAGGTACCTTCGGAGTGTATTCACATTCCCTCAAAACATACATAAAAAGCATATGTGAACCTAGGAAAAAACTTTACAACCAGCACAATGTTGCCACAATCACATTTATTACTCTGCACAATGTTTGGTACCACTATTGTAAGTATACTTTGCAAGTACTTGAGCTTGATTGGTTTTCCAGTCGGCTGTTGGTTCTTTGGTGTGCAGGTACATGCATGTCCTCAAAAGGCCGTGCAACAGTCTTGCACTTCACTCGTGGGGTGCTTTCGGAATTGCTTACACGTATAGGACCAGATGACAAGAAACTGAATTCTGTTTTTTCATGTTCACTTTCAAAAACCTTAAAAACTTCATGTAGACATGCAATATATTCTGTGCCTCACAGTGTTCAAAAATTGTTGCCACTGTACGGATAATACACAAAATAATACTTTGACACAAGAAAGTTCATACGGACTTTTATTTATTGTCTCAATATAACTGAGCAGTGTACACAAATATGTTGGCAATGTTATCACGTGTATTATAATGTAGCAATTATGCGATACTAGAAGTAAGACTTTTTTTTATTAAAGGTCCACTCACCAGGTTTGGCAATTTTCTGCCGATAAGCGCCATGCATACATGGGGCATTTACAATCACGTCTGCCAAAATTTGCAACGCTACGCGCCGCGAAAATGGGTCAAATTTCAAGATGAACGCTGCTTTCCCTTCCTTTTACGCGCGCGCGCCCAGAAAATTAGGGCATGACGTAGGCGTAGAAATTGCTCTACGTGGACGGTAGTGCTGTGACGTCGGCCCTCTACGTAGACTGTCCTCTGGCATGGCTAACAGTGGCACGTGGCGGAGCGAATGTTATTTCACAAGACATGTGTATTTCGTGTAACTCCTTCCTTGAATAAAACTTGAGATAAATATTGAGAGACACAAAGGGAATCTGTGCATCTTTTTAATTTCTATCCCCATGAATTGCAATGAGATGCAGGGCGAGTGTGCCTACGTTTCTCATGCATTCGTGTCCCCGCGGTAAGTACATCGAGCAGACGCCAGCCCTGGAAAGGAAATTAATAGTCCTGCACGATCGGGCACTAAATATGCTCATCTATCCTACCGCATCTAAGCCAGCATTGTTAAACGAGCGCGCACTGAGGCATCCATTCCGGAGAAACAGGCAGTAGACTACGAAATAACTTTCGTTACCAAAACAACGGTGCTTGCGTACTCGGGGGTTGGGCTTGCTCGGAGACGTCGTGCGCGTGACTGTTTGCTCGGATGCCGGAGAGGATAGGGAAGAGATTGGCTAGCGAAGGTTACGCCGGACAGGCGGCAAGAGTTACGAGCTCGCCTCCTTACATCATTCTTTGGCGCCACTTCAAAACACCGACTTTCCCAGCTCGTAATGAATTTTTTTTTTGAAAATTTTTTTTTTGTGCCATAATGTTCTGGATACGCAACTATTGCCATGGCCAAACTAAATTTTGTTATGCCTGGTGAGTGGCTTTTTAAGAGAAATAGAGAACACAACAAATGCCAAAATAACGCACACATCCCCCGAGGCTCCACATTACACACGCTTCTTTGCAAAGCTGTGTCTTCAGTTTCTTCAGGGTACAGACAGTTTGGAGAAAAGTTCCACGATGTCATATGGAGCGATTATACCACAAAAAGCTATTTAAAAGTCGTGCACATTATTTCTGCATTCCCTGAAACAAGGTATTAAATAAAACTATTATTTGAATTGGTGTCGCCATATGCAACATTACAGAGCTATAACAGTCAAAGAAAGTCATGAAGTCAACTGAAGCCGAAGTCCAAGTTTTATGTGTCCATTTTATTTGTCAAATACTGAATGCTGCCGATTGCTGCACAACATGAGCCCACACATGCGCCACACAAAAACACTGACTTAAACTTCATCTCCAAAGAGACACGAAAGCACTGGTTCTTTTGTCGTTGATATTTTTTGGCACGGAACAAAAATTTCACAGCAATGTTATCATGCAGTCTCATGCAATCCAGTCCAGATATACGTGTGAAAGCTTTACTCATAAGAAATATGCATACATACACACATATTCTTGCGCAGTGCCCTCCAAAAGGCCTCAATCAATGAGTTGTAAAAAATCATTATAGCGTCCCGGAATCGAGCAATACCAATTGCAACATCTGCACCTACTGCACTGAACACAACAGTGGTGGCACTCCGCTAAACATGGGATGTGCCTTTCATACGCTTTTGCTTCTGAAGTGTCCATGCACAAGCGTGCGAGCTAGTTAAAAATGGTGCAATACACAGAAACAAGTACGGCAATAACAAATCGCACACAAAATTTTTAAACATATTACTGGCTCAAGTGTGTTATGGGCCACTTCTCTGACCTGGTTTAAAAAAAAAAAAGATTTTGTGGCTGTTTACTAATGAGAGGATCCACATTATTTGCGTACACATTGAGCGAGAGAAATCTATTGATGCTCAAGGCACAAAAGGCAAATGCAGATCTCTGCGATCGCAACCGCGTGGCCCGTCGTGTGGTGCCCCTTCCACCCAATCCCACGTTTTTCTTGCACGCAGATTCTGGCCACAAATCTTGCACAGAAGGAATGGAGCAGTACACTGCCATGAAAGGTACAGCTAACACAGAAATGGCGTGGCCAAAACAAAGAAACGAATTATCAACAGGAACTATGCTGTCACTTATCAGCAGGTATTAGTGACTGTACTGAACAAACGCCGCTGCTTTTTTCCAGCTCGGCCTCTAGAACTGAAGTGAGGTCACGAGAGGAAAAAAAACTGGAGACAGCCGTGCCATTGTGGCACAAGTGCTGACAACATGGCCGAGGCTTTGCGACAGGCATGTTATGTGCAGTCAACAATAAAGCAACAGCTGGAACGCTAAGTTAAAAATAAAACAAAGAAGAAAGAACAATAACGATAATAGTAGAACGCTGGTGGGCGAGTGGATATGGCTAAAGAATCGTACACTTCTTCTTGATGGGGCGTGGCTTCTTGCGTGGCCCGTTGCTGACGGCCTTCTCAGTCTTCTTTCTGTTACGAATTTCCCGCATCAGGTCAAAGAAAACCTGCGCAGAGAAGGAAAAGCGCAGGTCTTGAAATATCAATGAACATCACTTACATCAGCCTTCATATTTATTTTGTAAAAAAAAAAAAAGTGATAGCTTGTCAAGTGGCAACTTTCTTTCCAGGGACAAATAGCGACGAGGAAGCTGCAATGGCGACCACTGAATGTTCTGAAGTGACTAGCCTCAGAAGAGGCAACACCGCAGAAACCGAGACAGCAGACACATTCAAAATGCGAGACCCATATTGAAAACAATCAACAAAAGCTTTCAGATTGTGCAAGAAGATCTCAAGCGATTAATAGCCTAAGTATGAAGTCCTGCACTGGGAAACAATATTTAGTTTGGGAACTAAATACCCAGAGCATTTCTCAACTTCAGAATGCAAGGTTATATAAAACAATCAGAGGCTTTCTTCAAATGCTAGCAGGCCCTTTGGTAGCATAAAATTTCAGTGGACAATTTTGAAGCCCCGTCTCATACAGGTAGCATTTAAAAAGATATTCCGTTTCTCAAAGTAGACGCATACCTTTGCATGGGAAATACCTTTGCATGGAAAAGTCAATGCGAAAATATTTGCAACACGATGGGGACATTGGCTACGTGGTACATATACTTCCAAGAGAAATAGTGCGCAAAGACTTAAGACGAAGAATTGGTGACGGATTTATTATGATGTAATCATTCCAGGTATTTATTATACCAAAACCAGGACATGATTAAGAGAGACACCGTAGTGGAGGGCTCTAGAATTTCTGACCACCTAGGGTTCTTTAATGTGAATTAAGTCGAAGCGCCAGCTATGTAAAACACTTTTGTGGGTGCAAATCCAGAGAGCAGGTAAAGATCTGCAGAACCACCTCGTCCCCACTTATTTTTTTTTATAGATTGTGTACTTTCAAATTTCCTCTTCCAAGAAGAGGACATGTTCGAGCCTCCCATTGCTCAGCATGCACTTCCGATGAGCTGATCCCCTCCCAGAAAAATCCTGTGGCCACCCCTACTTGCAAATGGCACTGCCAAACTCAATACACCCGTCTTCTTCGGCTCATCGTGTCTGTTTTCACTCCTGAAACACTAAAGCTTCAACGTGCTGAATGCCATAAGGCACCTTTGTATACCCAATCAGTCTTTAATGATGCTAGTTTGACACCTTCGAGACACCTGCAATCTTGGAGCCATTATTTTTACTACTTCATGAAAGCTATAATACTTTATGGGGGATCACTAATATCAGCACTGACTGCAATGCAGAAACTAAGCGCAATGACTAAAATTTAAAATGTACTGATTTCTACTCGCATTTCAAGGAAAAATCTGCTACCATATTTTCATTTGTTGTGGCAACACTGGTTTGCTGTTTGAAAAAAATCTATGTTTTCAAATAGACGTGACGAAGTATTAAAACTGCACAGGATGTCCTTCATGCCAAAGTAAGGTTGTAAGATAGTGCCGAAATATTGCCCTTTAAATTCCATTTCGGTAACTTATCTTTAGGCATGCACAGAGCTTACAGGGTGAGTGAGTGTGTTTATCACGAGAGGAGTGTTGGCTGCAGCTGGTAAGTGTGACACGTGATGGCCTGCCCGGCGACCTGCCAGCCCCAGAAGAGAGGGCGCAGCATTTTCTCATGCCAAGAACTATACAAATGAGCTAGTACTTCAGCACAGTTGCCACAGTGGGCCACCACTCCTCTCGATCCCATGTGCATTGCAACTGATTTTGTTCACAAAGAATTCAGCAGCAAAATGTATAATAAAATTGTAATTTAGCAACACATCAAATGTTACCAATTAATAATTAATTTTCAGGAATGCATTTCCAAGTATGCCTGTTTTTTGCAATCTGCATGCTACGAATTTCAAATGAAAGGGGCAAGGAAGATGCCACTTGAAAAGCAATGTTAATTGTGCAGTACTAGTTAGGCAGACTAACAAAGCTATGGCACAATATTTCGCTGTTATATTGGCTATGGGTTCATTGCCTTGAGTCTCAAAAAGGCAGGAAATGCTTGAGGGAAAGAACCAGCCCAAACACGGGATTCACCTTGTCGACGTTGGTGCGGTTTTTGGCGGAGGTTTCGACATAAGGGACGCCCCACTGGCGTGCCCGCTCCTGGGCCTCCTCAACGGACACCTTGCGGCTGTCCTCCATGTCCGCTTTGTTCCCCACAAGGATGAACGGTATGTTCTCGTCTCCTTTCACCCGCAGGATCTGCTCCCTGCACGTAGCAGCACACTCACAGTCTTCTTCATTTCAATTAGGCATATCTCAATTGGATATGAATGTTAGAGAAATAATACCTTTACATATGAAATTTTATACCAAAAGTTGTACGGTTTCACTGTGCTACCACGACAAAGAATGTTGGAAGCTTTGATTCATAGCAGCACGAATAAAAACAGTTAGCAGGGCTGGGACAGCTTTGGGGTCAGGTGCAGACCTTCGAAAATATTTTTTTGTAGAATAAATTTTTCCCGACTCCTAGCAACAGCTGCCTGTTGAATAGCTGGCATAACTTTCTGGCAATTATTACTGCTCAACACAGTCAGATTGTGAAGCTGACACCTTAATTTAATATTTGACTAGCAAAGGCTCCTTTGATAACAGAACTTAAATATTACTATAGCATAACCACGAGGGGCACGGACTCTGTCAAACTCACCAGCCAAGTGCATTTTCCCCACAACACACACACATTGGTGCACGCAAATGTCTGTCAAAGATCACATTGTTGCCAAAACAGGCATTTTCAAATTGATTCTGAAAGTTGAGTGGCTGGACGAACTACTAGAAAATGGTGGGGGCATGAGAAACAAATTCAACATGCCGAAATCAACGATCCAAATCATCTATCACCAATGATCGATTTAAATAGGTGTGGTAACAAAAGAGTTAAGGTTCTTGTACATGTATTACTACTGTTTACCAGTACACCAAAGACCAGCGTGCACAACAGCAACAGTTAATCCACCTTTTGAAATTTACATCAACTACAGGTGGGGGGGGGGGGGGGGGGGGCTTCAAAGGTGCCCTGCAAACACTTCTTAAACATGGTCAGAAAATTCTGCCAATTTGTCGCCGAGGCTGCTAAGAACATGTCAGCCAAACAGCATAGTGCAGCACGTGACGTGGAATTTAAGAATAAACTTGAGGAAGTAAACAAAATTGCTCACCCTTCTCTCAAGAAATTTATTTAGTTTTATTTATTTAACAATACTGTAGGCCTTCGAGCAGGCTCATACAGGAGGTGAGTAAAAAAGTACACATGTGCATGGGAATAGTAGAAATGAATGAACGACAAACTTAAATAAAGCAGAATGAAATATATACCTTGGCAATAACCATTCCAGCAAGCAACATAACATAAGCAGCAAATGATGCCATATATCCGAGATCGATTGCAACACACACCGATAAGAGGAAACAGCCATTGGCCGATCTGAACATCATAGCTTGCATAGTTACTGCGGCGTGCCACATTCTATTGACCAATGCCTTCATGGGCACACTGAAAGCGAGCTACACGTTAATAGAAAACAAGAAAATAAAGGGCTGAAGGCCATTACTTGTGCAGACGCACGCAACTTCTTGCCTCCTAGTCATTTCCCCTTCCTGTGTACGTTTCAGTGAGCTGGCTAGGATGAAAGAAGAGATAAGTGCACAAAGCACGCGACAAGTCTCACTAAATCCACTCGCACTTATTGATTCTACAAATTTTTGCGGCTGCCAGTTCCTGACCCAACAAACTTCATTAGTAAGGTTATTTCATGATCACATAGAAAAGTGTTGCCTGTTTAAAGTGCCAGTAACGTCTGGTAATGTTTGTCAATCGGCCGAGTACCTGAACTCTGTCGTGGCAGCAAAGTTCTCGGGCTCCTCAATGCTGAAGACGCACAGGAAGCCCTCGCCCGACCGGAAGTAATTATCCCGGATGGCGGCATAGTCCTCCTGACCGGCAGTGTCTAGAATGTCGATTTGAACCTCTTCCCCATCGAGAATGACTTTCTTGCGGTACGAGTCAGCCTTGGTAGGCTCATAGTCCTCTACAAACTGAAACAAGCAACACACACACGCATTCAGTCAGGCTTTCAATTAATGCTCACATTATACACAACATATTCTGGCTTGAAAAAGCTTGAAAAAACGTTCAACAAACAGAGCTAAAAACTCAGTTGCACTTCTACGGTCCTGTAAAAGCAGCATTATCCTGTAAATGCTTTTCAAACACGTGCAGAAATCAACAACATACAAGTACTAAAAGCAAAATTTTCTACTATCTTTTTTTAACTTTTCCTTGTTAACACTGGTATTAAACGCTTTCCCCATCCACACCTTGGGCCATATTTTAAGATGATCATTTCTGGAAATATTGCTTGAAATGCATACTAGCTAGCTGGTTAAAAAAAGGCAGGTAAGAAGTCACTTCAATCCCTGGTCATGCAGGACAATACGCAAAGCGATAATGTTGCTAAAAATGATCATCTAGAAATACAGCTCTTAATCTCTCTGCAAGCCTTACAGGGTCGTACAGTACTCACAGATTGAAATGTAAAAATATAGGGCTAAGTCATGCACAACTTTCATTTCCAGCATCTATAGTTTGTGTTGCATCGGCATAATTTTCACACAATCAGTTACATCAGAGCCAGCATTACCTTTTGTGTTCAGATCTTCAGTGACCTGACCTGATGATGACTGTCATATGCTCATGGCAGTCATTATACTAAAGAAAAGGCAGTCACATCCCAATCAGTGAGCACTGCCGACCTTGGCTTATCAGATGTGACAGCACTTCATTTTCATTTACACAAATAGAAATCCTTGACAAACCCCTATGAAATTTTTCACGAACAGCACATTAACATTCCAGACACCATGACTCAACTTACTGTCACCAAGCACAGTCAAGAAAGAGCTTTTTTTCAATATGTCAGCTTTCCAGATTGCATCAAGCGATTCAATGTAGCAATGATGGTAATTGTTTCCTCCAAATGCCTAAAGGTGCTCAGTCACCTACCCTGAATACCAAGAGGTGACCGAGCAAGAATATGTGAAAACTAGTGTGGTGCACTACAAGGGTCACTTATCCAATTTGTGCAGTGTCTAGCAAAGGTGACGCACTTAATGCTTTACAAAAAGCAATGCAGTACAAAAGCATCCTACCTCGTCGTACATAAACTGCAGCGTAAGTGCCGACTTGCCAACGCCTCCACTGCCCACCATAATGACCTTGTGCAGCGCAGGCTGGGCATTCTTTGTTTTGGACATGGCGCCGCCCTTTCAGAAGCTGATCCTGCATGTTCAAGCATAAGTAAACGGGAGGCCCCTTACAGAAGACTTAATCACTTGCTGAATGGTAAGACCACAGGTACATGAAGAAAAGAAAATTGACTAAATGATTCTGCTACGGACAGCGACACACAATGAGCCATTCATTCAGTACCTATAGGTAGAGGGATTTCTCGTTTACACAAGTACAAGCGCAAGCTCATGCATACGCACACATGTTCATGCATGCACACAGACACAAACTATTACCAAACGATATGAGACTTACTTTACTGTGTGAAACACGAAAAAGCTTTACAGGATATATGAAATGCCTCAAACAAGTACAACCCCTTGGCTTGCGAAGTTTTGTCAACTCGCAACCCTATTAACACTACCCTTTTGCTTACAAGTTTTAATGCATGTATGTTAATGTTCTTTGACCTGGAAGAACTATTTGAAATACTGAGCAACTTTTCAGGTGCAACTCATGCAAGTCATGTAGCAACAGATGCAAGTCATGTAGTGTTTCATAAAACACACCCTGTCCATCTTAATTATACGGCTGTTATAACAAAGCTGGACTGGTAACTGCGCACTCGGTAATAGATAGCGGCAGCATAACAATCACCTTACCCATTTTCTTGTGACAAATTTACTCACACCTGATGCAACGTCTGTGAGCAAGTAAATTCAACATCATTGTATTTAATTAATGTTGGCTGTGCTCTTAGACACAAGAAACCCAAAATGATCTATTCACAGAAACTTTTTTCTGACATATGCGAACCACTTATAAGCTGCGTTACTTAGCACCCAAGTTAGCTGCCACAGAGACTCACACATCCCATTGTTAGAACGGCACTTCTGCCACATGTGGTCGCACCCTTTTTGTACTCATTTTGCCATGTTCCTGTGACTGCATTTAAGATATCTGCTATGAACTTGGTTGCTTCCTGGTGTTGCTGGCAATAACTATCCACCCTACAACTATTTCTGCTCTAGTCCCATGTTATTGAAATATGACATTCATAGGCTAATTAATGTGAATATGAGCAGTGTATGGTAATAATAAAGAGCTAGATTTCATATTGATTATATGCAACATTGCTCTTTGTCAAACTATAGCATTTCCTAGCAACAAAAGATGGTTTTCTGCCAAAATGAACCCTGCAAGCTCTGCACCATTCTGTTGTGGAGGGAACAGGATCTCCCACAAATGTCATCGAGATTCTATTGACTTGTTTTGTTCAGAGCAGTATCAAACAAGCAGAGAGAAAGAGACGGAGATCTGCTTATTTCAATGAACAGACCTCGGCCTTTTTGATACTGGAAAGCCAACATCTACCAAATAATATCCACTTAGACTTAGATAATACTACTGACCTTCGCAAACCGAGTGCACAAAACTCCATTGATAGAAATTATATTTCTGGAGTAATGTTTGCAATTCTGAAACTTCCTATTCTGTAACATATGAATTCAATGGGCTAATCTGCACAGCAAAATCATAATGTACTTGCAGCAGCTTCACACACTATTTTTTAACAAAAACTTAAGCTCACTATATCTACATGTGCATCAATCATGGCATTTCACACACAGAATCGTGATTAGTTTACAATCAGCTCACTCGTGTATATGGAATGTGAGGGACTGCTTCACCCTGACGCATTACAGAACTACATATTCATTGCAACATTCTAATACAACTAAATTGTTGCATTTCATTCAGCCTGACTGGCATTTGAGTGCTCAGTGCAGGTTCAATTTGACATGAAACACACAAGACTAATGTTTCATTATGAGGTATCTGCATCAGAGATTGTATAGAAAAATGCTTAAGTTTTCTGCAAACCGAGATGGTCCCCACGGACACCGATGTTCCTGCCGTTCTGTTCAAGACCTTCAGAGTTTCACTGCAGCCAAAAAATTAGCACGACAGCCACTACCACCTTCCAGACATCTGGATGGGGATAGGAGCTGAAATAAGGTGCAAACCATACATATTAATGTTCGGTGACATTGATTTCGAGGGCTTGTTTTAGCATGCGAATTTTAATTTAGCTCCTAGTTTTCCAGGTTTCTAAAATTTACTTTTAGGAAGGACTAACATGCATACATGTAAACTTCACCAATTAAAAAAAAAAAGAACAGCAAGCCATCCAGCAATCAGGCATAGTCTTCATGATTCTATCGAAGGAGATCTAGAACAATAGCCCACAGTTGTTGCTACAGGCAAACATACGAAAAAGCAGGATCGGCAATCTGTACAGTTATGTGGAATAAATACGAGATAGCCATGAACGACCGATTCGAGTGCATTGTCCGAGACGACCGAGCAGTATCAAGAATGCACAGCATCGCGGCTGGACTGGACCGCGCAAACAAAAGCAGTGTCACTGCTAACTCGAATGACGGCAATCAACACAGCGTGCATCTGGCAAAGATGTGGCGACGTTATCCTGCAGCATGACACACCTCATTGACACGAACACGAAAAGAAAAAAGAAATGTAGCTATGTCAAACAACGCACAGCTCGGTCGACACGGCGCACGCCGTCAGGTACAAATGACAGATATGCGGTCTCTCGCGATTATTCGATAAAAGTACACTGCTCACGCTTACCGTGAGAGCCGCGTACACGCGCAGTTACTGAAGCGCAGAAATGGGCACACACGCAAGAAACTCGGGTGGCGAAAGAATACGCTCACCACGCTGACCTGGCGAAGGCATCTACGGCGGCCAGTCCAGGAAGAAATGAGGCTGTGCGACCGCCGACTTTGATAAGCGGCAGAAGAATGCACAAACCGAGTGACAACTGAGCAGCCGCGAACGATCGCAAAGGCAAATCCAGGGTAGCCGGTCGCGCGGTAACTTGGATCATCCGAATGGGCAGTTTACGCAACCGCTACACCGGAAACGGACTTGCCGTGCCACAGGGTACGGGAGATGCGCAAGCGTCACCGTTGCAAACTGGCAGTGACGATCTCGGGACATAAACCAGTGCTGGGAGGTCGATGCGCGCTTGAAGTTTGAGCTCAGGCACGGCTGACGGCTAACGCCAGGGCGTTGCAGCAGTTGCACCAGAAACTACGCCCAGCAACCACCCTGGGCGACCGTTTCAGTTTCGTTGCGATCGTTGCACCGCGGTCGCCGACCACACGTTTCTATCCACCGTGAATCCTGGTTTTGAAGAAGAAGGAGTAACTAGAATAATTTTTTCTTTCCTTATGAGATCCCCGCGCACGACAGATCCGATACGCCTCCGAGAGAAAGAAATCACGTACAAAAACTTCGAAACAAAACGTACCTTCAAACTCCTCAGCGGCGTTAGAAATCACAGGTGCGTTGGTGACGGCAGTAAGCGCATAGTCGGTCAAGGGCTTCTTCGGAGGAGTGTTAAACTGCCGGCAGATTCAGCGTGTCAAACGGCATACCTTTGACACTGCACGCCATTAACCGCGAACGTTACGGGCACTATGAATCATGGGAGATTGCAGACGTTGCGATTGTCCACAGCAGAGAGCGCGACGGTCGGTAGAAAGTTGTGGCGCTGTCGTCGCGGTCAATGTTGCAAGCGAGAGCAGACTACAACAGGAGTATGGTGGCTAAAAGGAGTTCTAGCCATCATAAGAGGGATGTAATCAGGCGCGCTGCTAATTATGCTGCTGTGGTGGTTAGTTCCATGCTTAGGATTAAAATAAAAAAATAACTGTAAACCGGAAGAAAAGTTCTACGGAAACAGCCCTGACTTACAACTACGCTTTCCCTTATATTATCCATATGCTGTGGTTGTCTAAAAATTTCAGCCTTACGTGCAATTGCTAATGGAATAAAGTTCGCTGTTTGCATTCTGGTGAATATGTTTGTATAGTATGAACATTTTACATATTGAACTTCGTTGTAGGTGCCTGAGCACCTCTACGTATCACCGCTCACCACATCCACTGTCTAAAGAAAATATTTCATCGAGGTGTCCTGACACGTGCACATTGCGGGGATGCAGGCTTGTTGCTGAGAAATTTCAACATATTATGCCAAACACGTTGTTAATGTATTCCAACAATCAAATCTGCTTCGGATTGCAAACCACGTGGAATGCGCGCTATCGATATGGCGTGGTGACTTCCAAGACCCCACCGCGTATACTTGAATGGTGCGGACACTTTCGGAAATTTTCTCCAGTTCTATCTAAAACTTTATATTTCAATCATTACCAAGACAGTTTCGATGTATTCATTGGGAAAGTGTGAAACTAAGCATAATTCGTTGTGAAAAAAGAAAATCGTCAACGAGCCCGACGAGATAGAAAGGGAAGGGCAGCGTTTGACCTTGTTTCCTTCCTTTTCTAGCCCATTGTTCGCTGCCACAAATGTTTTCTGGGTGAGGAAGGAAACACTTGCTGGCGCGCACCAGGGGTTGCGTGATGGGAGAGGGCACCGCCGCACTGCTCCACGTGACCCGAGCATCGAGGCACTCTACGTCACCCCTTGGCACGCCTCTGTCATCGGGGCCCTCCTTCATCGGGGCCCTCCATCCGGCCTTGTGCAGGGCGCAGGCAGTCACCCTAAGACTATTGCAAGCCAGTGCGTATCCTAACCCTGTGGTTCTTCATGCCATCTACCCTGAACGGTATCCAAGTGCGGATTGCCCCGCTTGTGGACTGTTAGCCACATTCAATCATGTGTTGTGGGAATGTGAAGCCATCGGCCCTGCCCTCAGCGAGGACAGGTGGGCTGCGCTCTTACGCAGCCCCGAACTTAAGGATCCAACCCTGGCCGTCCAGAGTGCCCGTGAACGGGCCGCCAAGCTCGGCTTGACGGTCCCAACGTGGGATTAGCCGGGTGGCGCGGGGTCTCCCCTGCGTCTTCTCAGGACAAAAATAAAGTTTTAATCAATCAATCAATCAATTTGCCTCGGTGTTCGCTACGAATAAATATTTGCGCTTAAAAACGGAATGTATCGGAATGGATTAAGGATGGCCACAGAGACTTCCGCTATCGTCGCGCAGTGTTAGCATTAAAAATTAAGGAACGAATTTCTGTGTGCGCTTAGAGTCCAAGTCTGGCGTGGGCTGTGAAGTTCCCACTCAGGCACATCGCTGCTGCGCGCATGCCGGCCTTCGTCACCTTCCGCTGCTGCTTCATCTGGCATGACGTTCCCGTCTTGGCAGGACGTCGAGTGTTAACGGTGTTTGCACAGCAGGCTGCTGCTTGCTGATTCAGGTGTTCAAATGGCGTTTGATACGATGCCTTTGCGCCCACAGCCCTTAAGAAGCAATTGTAGATGTCATCTTTTTTTTTTTCGTGCATTTTGCATCAGGAGAAAGTATCCAGAAAAAATTTTAGTCATTGGACACAGAAATGAATATATCGGTATGCCCTTTCCGTTGTCGGACCAGTTACACGTCTCTCCTCGGCGCCGCAGTCCGATTAGACGTCATGATTTCCCCTCGCCTATAGGAAACTATGCCCCTCGCCTTTGCGTACTAATTTGGCTTCCGCCTGGATTCGATGGTGGTGGCGATGTGGTGTTGCCACAGGCGGGGTTATAATTTGTGTTGTCTTCTAGACCTGACCGGTAATTGCACGACTTGAACGACTCTTTGGACTTGAGACCACGTTCAAGACCTCTCGATATGAGTCACTCGGTCACAGAACATCTTTGTTAAGTGCGGAGCACTTCAGTGGGCCGGGCCGTTGTACGCTGTCGTGCGTGCGCTGCAGTATGCTGTCATCGTCGCTTGGCGTCACGCTCCATGTGTAACACTTCGAGCGTGCGCTCGCGCCAAAAAGTCTTTTTTTGTTTGTTTGTTTGTTTCCGCCGTTCTTCGAGCATCTTGATGATAAGGGAGCGCCCGCTCACACACAAAAAAAAGCTAAGTCTTGTTCCTCTTCTTCTTCGAGCGTCTTTATGGTAATTACTTATGAGCATCAGCAAAAAAAAAAAGAGAAAACTAGTGTGTTTGGCGTAACGCAAGCACAAAACCACGTACGAATATAAAAAGAGAGGAAGTACCGCGAAATAGAGAGAGAAAGGGAAAAGATAAGATGAAAGAAAGGATGGAAAAAAAGAAAACTGAAGATAAACAGGCTACCCGGCACGGTTGAGTCTTGATATTCCAACTGCGAAGCTGCTTAATTTTTTTAAGCAAAATGTATTACATTAAACAACTTTATTAGGGACGCTTGGGAAAGCGCGAGATCATTTGCATGCTCAGCGAACACTGACGCGTTGGTCTTTCTTACTTTTTGAGGTGTCCCCACACGATAGACGATATCGTCCACACCTATAAAATGTCATCTTCCTTTCGTAAGAGACCCCATATATACCATCTCTCTCAGGCCGTTTTGCGAGCGGTTTTGGAAGCCCTTCCTTCTACATATATATAGTAACGTTATTTAGCATGATAAAGTCAGGGGTCTCAAACACGTATGCGGGCTGGCCCGCACGTAACAGCCTTTATATCATTTTAAAATATGTTTATAATAATAAATATGTCTGAGCTAATATATCAGATTCGGCCTTCAGATTTCAAGCATTGTGGAGGTCAGTATCGGTATGCTTCTCGAAACCCGACTTCAAATTCTTTTCATGTCAGCGATCAACCCTATTTTTGTAGATAAGATAAACGCCTTCTGTCAAGTAACAACCCTAGCTGGCATCTTGCTTCACAATACCGGCCCACTGGAGACTGAATTTCGGGGCTGCAGAATAATTTTAAAAAATATTATGGTGGAGATGTGTTGATACCCTCGATTTATAGGGGTTTCGCGTTCGCTCGGCTTGGGTGGCGGTTGCTTCTGCAGTGGCCATTTGTGGCGCCTTGGCTGATTCTCAGCGTTGCAAGCGCTTGGTCAAAGAAACATAAACTTCAATCAACTATCTAATTATTCTTTGAGAGCTATAGTGGCTGAATTTCGCCATCATTGGTTCATGATTGAAATATATAATTCAAAGGTTGAAGTGTTTCATTATAGGCACCTTCCTTTCCAACACACTCTTGAGGAGCTAAGCGTGCTTGTTGTCTTCTCGAAACACCTGTGACCCATAAAACAACGTACAAGATGATAATGGGGACTCGCTAATTCAATCAGTTGTTAGATTTTAGGCGAGTTTAGATTGAAAGATGACTACTTTAGGAACACCTATATACAAGCACATCATATATTTATGTGTGTTCTGTTAACGTTTGATGTGTTTCTATTAGGAACAGCAATACATATATCCCCATCGGCATTGTATAGTATACCAAATGGCGCACGAGCACTACACACCACCTACACACTGGTCTACGGGGTATTTTATGTTGAATTCCAATTGGAGATCCAGTTCAACTTTTTCGTCGCTGAGTGGAGCAACCACATTCCAATGGCGGATTGGAAACGTGAATTGTGTGTTCCAATGGCTAATCGAGAGCGACCGCAGATCACGGATTGCTCCGCGGAGCAACAATTCTTGCTCCGCCAAAATCGGCGGATTTGACCAGAAGTTCAAGTGACGTATTCTGTGCGCCCGCCTTTCATCCAATCACCGATGCACGACCGGAAAACGCTTTGCACTCCCTCGCACCCTCTCGTGCTCCCTCGCTAGATTTCCGCTCACCTTCAGCTCCCGCCGAGACGCACGCATTCCAATCGCAGATTTGGTGAGAGCAGTCCCACTCGGATCTGCGTGCTCCATTCTCAATCCGGTCCAGCACTCGCGATCTGCCATTGGAATTTAGCATTACTATATGCTATGTTGTGTGTATGAATGGATGGATGTATGTTGCGGTACTCTTTAGATCGGGTGGCGGCTAACGCCACCTAGCCGTACTACTTAGTGAACTAATCACTAGATTATCTCTTTTTTTTTCCTTTAAATAGTAAAGTTGGACGGGTACTTTGCAGTGAAGGGTTTAATTTTTACTCGTGCCTTGACTTTAGCCACCAATCAGATAACCTCCTTCTAGTTAAGTCTACCCGCTTAAACACTATTTTGCCCTCCCTGTCCCTAAACCCCAGTGCTTTGGAAAACTCTGCGCCATCATTCTGAACTATAGGGGGAAGCCCTTTACAGAACATTATCAAGTGTTCGGCAGTTTCTTCTTCCTCTCCACACGCACTGCATTTTGTGTCTACCCCTTCGTATTTGGCCCGATATGTCTTGGTTCGCAATACTCCCGTCCTGGCCTCAAACAGTAGAGAACTACCCCGAGTATTATCATATATCCATTCCTTGGCAATTTCCTGCTTAAAAGTTCGATAGATCTCTAGTGCGGACTTCTTAATCCTGCCAATTCTCCACATATCGGTCTCGGCTTCCTTCACCTTCTTCTTAACCAATAATTCTTTTTGGTTTGGCCCACTTCTGTTTTATAAGTATTTACCAGTCAATTTCCTGGTTCAATTCCTCCACTTTGTATCGACATTCTCCATGTACAAGTGGCTGAAAACCTTCCTAGCCCAACGCTCCTCCCCCATTTCTCTCAATCGCTTCTCAAATTTTATCTTGCTGCTAGCTTCCCTGCCCTCAAATGATGTCCATCCCATACCACCTTGTACTCCCTAATTTGGTGTATTCCCGTGAGCTCCTAAAGCAAGCCTAGCAATTCCACGTTGCTTAATTTCTAATCTTGCTTGAACTTCTGATCTCATGCAGAAGACTGCATTGCCGAACGTCATACCCGGAACCATGACCCCTTTTCATATTCCTCTCACAACATCATACCTATTGTAATTTCACAGTGCCCTGTTTTTCATTACCGCTGCATTCCTGTTACCTTTAGTCGTCACGTATATTTTGTGTTCCCTTAAGTACTCGGTCCCATTGCTTATCCATACGCCCAGATATTTGTATTTATCTGTTATGTGTAGCGTGACATCCTGCGTCCTAAGCTCACTTTCATTATCTTTAAAAATCATGACTGCTGATTTTTCCTTAATGAATCTGAAATCCAACCTATCTCCCTCATTACAGCAGATGTCCATCAATCTTTGCAAATCTTCCTTGTTGTCGGCCATTAGCACTATATCATCTGCGTACATAAATGCTGGTGGTGCCTGTTCAATGAGTTTTCCTTGTCTGACGAACGAGAGGATTAAGCCAGGTCTACTTCCCTCTAATTTGGCCTCTAATCCTTGTAGGTACATCATGAATAACAAGGGTGACAATGGACACCCCTGTTTAAGCCCCCGTTTTACCTCTGTGGGCTTAAACAAGTGTTTTTACCACTTTATAACTACCTTGTTACTTTTATCCTTTAAAAGATTAGTGACTCCATCTCATTTTAGGTGGGGGGGGGGAGGGGCATCACATTGGAGAGGGGTGCGTGGTCATGACTTTTTAAATGCGAAGCATTTCTTAGCGAACTTCGGCGATTTTGAGCGTATCTATCTATTTGTCTATCTATCTATCTAGCTGCTTGCGTTTGGATGCTCTCGTGGTCACCCCCTTAACTTGACGTGAACCAAAATTAGCATGGGAGGGTAAGACGGCTTGACGAATAAGACGCGCTGCTCAATACCTCAATAAAGTCACAATTCCGTTACGTACGTCGTCAAACACGTCCCGCCAGACAGTGGCACATACCCACGGGCGGGTATGTGCCACTGGTATGTGGGTATGTGCCACAGGTGACAGACACTTAGTATCTACCCAAGAACGACGAGAACCCACACGGGCAAATTTAACGCGCGAGTGTTAAGAAATGTCCAAAATCGGTAGCGTCGACCCCACGAATGCAAAGAATAAATGTCAGGTGTCCCAGCTGGAATCGAACTCAAGCATTCTATGGCAATGAAGCATTTTACCAAAGAGCTATGCCAGTTCTCGGAACTACTTTTCAAATAGACGTTAATCTTCGTGAAACGTCAATAGTGGTTGCAGTGCTGCCTACCCAATTTTATAAACATTACACATATATCTGTCACGTCGGGTTAACGTCAATTGTGGTTAGTTGTCATACGCTTAAGTTGATTTATGTGGCAATGTTCAGGACCAGCATCCTCGTGAGCATCAGTGCTTCATATAAGCTTTCGGTGTTGATTGATTGATATGTGGGGTGTAACGTCCCAAAACCACCATATGATTTTGAAAGATGCCGTAGTGGAGGGCTGCAGAAATTTCGACCACCTGGGGTTCTTTAACGTGCGCCCAAATCTGAACACACGGGCCTACAGCATTTACGCCTCCATCGGAAAAGCAGCCGCCGCAGGCGGGATTCGATCCCGCGACCTGCGGGTCAGCAGCCGAGTACCTTAGCCACTAGACCACCGCGGCGGGGCAGCTTTTGGTGTTGCTAATACGCATGTTCCAGTTGGCATTGTTGCGTAAGTGCGAATAACTGATTATATAAACATCTGCAACTCTTCGACATATGTCTGTGCATGCAACGTTTGCACACATATTTAGCGTCATTTGATGACGTGTCACAAAATAAAATTGCAACACGGTCACCTTACCTCCCATAACGTCGATTCCCAGGTGCGTGTGATCTGCCGAATTTTTTTTAACGAAAATTTCCTCCGAAGCTTTTTCGACCAACATTCCTTATAAGAGAAATATTGTTCGGGAGGTTCTTTTTTTTCTGTTAGAAAATAAACCAAGCCAAGAAAAGCATGGATACTTTATGATTGTTTTTTTAACTACAGTGTAAATAATATGACCAAAATTGAAAGCTTCAATTGGGGGCAAAAGCGCACCCCTCTTGTCGCTGGGATCTCAACTGCCAACTTTTGAATTATGCATCTGATTCTTTAATAAAGTAGCGACAAGGGGTGCTCCCGTGCCACCTTTGTTGGGTATTTATCCTCGCGCCACCCCTGTTACCAATAAACCATATGGGTTCCTTCGCGTTAACTAGAAATATATTTTAGAAAGAACGTTTTACTTAATTGTAGATATATGTGACGTACTATGGCCCTTCACTGGTTTACTAATTAAGGTACGAATATTTACCATTAAACTTCGAGTGATCATTGTACGACTGCCAAGCAACAAAAGCACTGGCTGACCGTCACCCCTGGAGTTTCTCCAGGGAGTGAAGGTCTATAGCATACTTACTGTCGATGTCTTGCACTGATTGCGCAGATATACACGTTGCAGGAAGGGAAGAATCAGGAGCAGTTAACAGCGGCTTTTCCTCTATTCTCTTTTCTCCCCTTCATCCCTTCCCCAGTGCAGGGTAGCAAACCGGATGTGCGTCTGTTTAACCTCCCTGCCTTTCTTTGCATTTTTATCTCTCTCTCTCTCTCTCTAACAGCGGCTTATTGAAGCCGGATGTCAAACACAGCACATTTGAGCCTCGTTTCCCTGCCGCCAATATTTCTCAAGCTATCCGACTGCACTCTATAGATACGCACATGGCGACAACACTGCCCCATGCTAAATATATATATGTTGCGCAATGATAGGATTGTGACAATATCTTTTGAAAACATTGCACCAACGAGATTCCAGGAAAAAGATTAGCAGCATTCAGACAACGTTAAGAGAGAACAGCAACGTATTAATTGCCTATAGGACCACTTGAAGAACCATTGGCTCTCTGTTTCACGGACTACTAAGCAGTAATAATGAAGGGAAAGTGGAATCCAGAACTCGACCGATCGAGTTGTCACTCATCTACATGCGCGAGTGGGCCATGTCACGATGTTATTTACAATAACATGCACCGAACGATAGGTGCTTCGCTCTCTCGTCACGATTCACACATGGAGTGGAGATGCGTGTTTCTTTGTATTTATTAATGAAGCATATCGCATAACGCTGACGGTTCCTTTAATAACATTTGATTTGTTACCAAAAAAGGAAGTTAGTGGAGGTGCCGATCCCCGTACCTCTCGCATGCTAAGCGAGCGCTCTACTATCTGAGCTACACCCCAAACTGATAGTGGCGTAACTAAGCGTGAGCACAAACAATACAAAATACAAAAAGACGATGGATGGTGAAACTTTTCGACGCGCGCCATTCATTACGCTTAACGTCTACTGATGAAGTGGACGTTAAGTGAAGTAAGAACTGATTAGGGTAGTTAACAATGAACTGAGAGATGGCAAAAAGTAAATTACTATAATTGAAGATGATATCAAAGTATACAGCCAACATCGCCAGCACGAACGTGAACGAGACAGGTTAGCGGTGATACTGTACGTACATGCGCTATCACACCGAATGAAAAAGACCGCCCATAGGTATGGGCTAAATGTTGTTTTCATGGCCAAGAATAAACTGGCTAAGCTGTGTCCCATGGTTAGGAAAAAGCTGGATGCTGTCAGGCGAGGAGGCGCACAAACTTGCAAGATTAAGCACAAGGTTTGTTTTGTTACATGTGCGTTTGACCTTGTTTACTGTGTTTTTCTGACATGTCGACGAGTTTATGTGGGGCAGACTGGTCGCTGCATAGACATTCGCTTAAAGGAGCACCAGTCATCTTTAAAGGGCAGGCCGCTGACGCGTTTGACCGTATGCATTGTGCAAAGTGTGGATGCGAGGCACGCTTTTCAAGTACAATCGTTTTGTTTAGGCGCCATGATCGCACCACACGAGAGATTGCGGAGACATTTCACATTCACATTGGGCGATCAACCTGTATCAGCCAACCGTCAGTGACAATTCTGGAAAAAGAATTGTCGCTGCTAAAGCGGATAATGAACGCATCAGATATGGTACGATACTATAGACATGGCTTTGAAAGTATACGACGGTGCGCATGGGCAGCGGGTGGCAACATTGATATACATGTGTTCCTTTTCTGAATAAAACCTTCAGTTGATAGTAGCGCTAGTGCTGTTCCCTCTCTTTGTCCGTGTGTCAGTGTGCGCTAAAAATGAGTCACGATGCGTGGGTGATTCCGAGCACGGATGCATATCGCATATCCCCCCCCTTTTTTTTTTCACAAGTTCTACTGCCGATCTCTGGCAGGAATAAAAGATTTTTCTGTGAGTCTCTTTCTCGTGGTGTGTTGTGCCATTTTCCCGGGAAACAACAACAACCGTCACCATCTTTGTTTCATATTCCCTAAACTATTTTCTTGTGTAAATCACATTAATGTTTGGTTATGTTATCCAAACTGTGTTTCATTCATCGGTCAAACATACTCCTTATTGATGTTGTTGTCTTGTGATTGTTGAAACCTTGTATTCAAACTTAAAGTTTCTCCAGGTATTTTACAAGTCTTACATTAGTGTTTATGTCCTCTACAGTTTGCTTCATTTGTCGCACACGCATATGCTTTATTGATTTCATTGCCTGCGCGAATTTCCGCTCAATTATGTTTTCCTGTACATGTTTCGCATGTAGAAACTTATTTATGCTTAATTTCTTATTGACTCGTTACTTTACACTGAGCACTGTGTTATTTTGGTGGGTTTTGGGTTTACAGGGGGCAGGCGCTTTGTCAGGCTTTTTTTTTATGCCTTTTCTCCGGTCCCCTATTGTACCTTTCTTCTCTTTTTTTTGCTTTTGCCTGAAATAAACTTCAACTTCAACTTCAACTTCAATGGACTTTTCTGCCTCGCGCGATTAGGAGAAGAAGAAATGGAGCAAAGCGGCGAGCATCGCATCGATGTCGCCTTCAATGGTCGGCCACCGAGTCTCCCTCTCGTTCAGAGCGGAGACCTGCCGAAATCTCCAAGTGGTGCCGCACGGGACTCGCACGACGACCCCGGACGGCCGGTCGCGATAACGTCGTCCGGCTCCTCACCCGATCGGGAGGCGGTCACTACCGACCACAGTGACCACAACAACGTCCACGAACGCGCTGCTTCGGATGCCAGGCCGCCGGTGCTGCCCGGCTGCGAAGAGAACCCGAGCGGTAAACTCATTCTGCTCGCTTAATTAACAGTACAAAGAGAAATCGTTAAGCTTGCGGAATGACTTGTGGATGGGTATAATGCGTGTCTAATCGATGATGTCACACGCTTTTGGACGTGAATGACGTAAGCACAGCGCATATGCGTTCTGACTGCAAAATATAAAAATCTTCCGATGGCAGAATTCGAGCTCTGCAGCGCCTATAGATATACCGAAAAACAGGAAAGGAACGGCCGATTTTTTAACATTAATGTGTTATAGTTTCATATACCGTAGCATATCTCACCAGGTATCGTACCCCGCGTGCAAGCACGTGGGTTTGAAAACTTGGCGCATTTTCCATGCACAACGCTGAACGTTTCCTCGATAATCTCTTTAAACAAGCCAGCACATTCTCGGCAACGATGATGGAAAGCTTTCGAGTCACCATACTGAGCTTTGATTGATTTGTGGGGTTTGAACGTCCCAAAACCACCATACGATTATGAGACACGCCGTATAGTGGAGGGCTCCGGAAATTTTGACCTCCTGGTGTTTTTTAACGTGCACCCAAGTCTGAGTACACGGGCCTACAACATTTCCGCCTCCATCGGAAATGCAGCCGCCACAGTCGGGATTTGATCCCGCGACCTGCGGGTCAGCAGCCGAGTACCTTAGCCACTAGACCACCGTGGCGGGGCCACCATACTGAGCTGTTAGCATTAACATGATAATATACACCAGTTACATTCCTGGTGTAGTTTATTCTATTTATCTTTTCATGTAGTATTTTTTTCTGGCCTGAACTTGTCCGAGTGTCCAGTGGCCAAACGAACTACAGGCTCTATTGAAGTTGATAATCGCGTGGCTGCGATGAAGCATCGGATATTGGCCCTCTTTGTGTTTACATGTACAGTACAGTACTCACGAATTCAAATTGGACATCGAATTTTATATATACGAATGGTACGCACCATTACTCGTGGTAACCATGTTTTGTGGCGATGAATCTGGTCTCTGCAGAGATAATGTCGGCTCTGATCAACGTGTTTGAGACGAAATTAGGTCAATATGACCCGTACTAAAGACGGTGAAAGCGAAATTATGTGGTTTAGTTATCATTAGATTGTCCTCTTTCAACCGTGAGTACTGTACAGCGTATAAGCGGCGGGCCGATTGACAATATGCATCTGATCGACACGCTATATGAACTAATTATCACAAAACAGTGCAAGACAGTGTGAATGAGCGGAGCATTATTTTTAAGGCAGCGTGAAAGACGGAAGCGTGACTGCAGTACGAGGTGTATCTGAGGTCTAAAATAATCTCATAGACGTATACCACGTGATGCCAACGCGCGGGGGCTCTCGTGCATCGCGCGTTGCTTACATGCACGCTCGTATAACGCGCTTGCAACAGAATCGTGTGTTTGGGTTCCGCGCGGAGGGCTGCCCGTCAAGACATCCGATCCTTGCATCCACTCACCGCACACACGGTCGAATGCGCAGTCACGGGACAAAGTGGCAGCTGCTGTAAACGAAAGTGAACAGCTGGCTGGCACAACACGCTTCTACCTTAACAACCTCAAAGAGCGAATCATTTCGCGCTCACTGAGTCGTAAATTTGTTTATGTTATTGCAGGATAAATGACAAAATGTTTTTTTTTTGAGGGGAAGGGGGTGACTTTGTTACCCCCTTCCCCTCATTTCTGTTGGTCGCGTCCAAAAGTCATAATGAATTGATTTTGGCTTTACGGGAGTAAAGATGTATATACCGCTCAAACGGACATTCTCAAATCGCATCGCGCCTAACAAAGGAGTCAATTTGAAAAGGCTGAGCAAGTCGTGTAAAAAGCTGTGTAATGACGCAAGAGGCTACAAAAGGCGGTACACTCAGTGACAGAATTAACAAGTTCCACGAGAAAGCACTGTCAGCAGAGGCATATATGCGTCAGCTTCCGAAACAAAGGACGTTGTCCTGTTCGCGTTTTCTTCCATAATTATACAGCATTTCAAACTAAATTCATTTCAATTTCAATTTATCCTTTATTTCACACATATATACACAGTTTTCAGTGTGAAATATGTCCGCGAGGTAAGGCAAAAGAACACTCGTCTTTAATGACAAGGCCTTCCACCCTAACTTACATGTCCGACAGCAGGAGTACAGCCAGTGAGAACATGTAAAATATAATTACACTGTTTATTACACAGTACGCAAATAAAAATGAAAATAAAAAGAAGCACTTTGACATTAACCCTTTCAGACGCCAACTATTAAGAAATGTCTGTAAATGTGTCAAGTCACTACAATGTTATACTTCAAGGTACTCAATATTTTATTGCAACAAAAATAACGAGATAATTGTTGAATATATGTGTGTCATAGCAACTCGTTCTAATTAAATTACAATGAAATATCTCTTTGTGCTGAAGTCATTGATGCTTACTTTTGGCATAAATAGAATCTAGTCTCAAGCTAGAAATATAGTGAAAATTTATTTTTGGTTATGTCAATTGTGAGCAAGGAAAATTTCTGCTTTTCACATTGCTTGCATCGATTCTTACTTTTGGCATAAATAGAATCTAGTCTCAAGCTAGAAATATAGTGCAAATTTATTTTTGGTTATGTCAATTGTGAGCAAGGAAAATTTCTGCTTTTCACATTGCTTGCAGGAAGCGGCACAGCGCACGACTCGTCAAACGTTGTATAGCGCCTTCAGGAAAATGACCATATGTATCAGTTCACTGCAAAATGAGGTTAAATGAAGACGAATCAATCATGCAGGAGGTTCAATTCATCTAATGTACGATATATCTTGCTCTTTCTTAGCCTCTACTTGATGCAAATAACGAAAACGAGTGGTGTACACAAGTGTGTACATAGCGTCTGAAAGTGTTAATATAAGAGAAGAGTTTATAAAAACTATAATAGTGGAAGTAATAGTCTTTGCAGATGAAGAATGCACAATATAAAGCAAAAGGTAAACATTAGAATGTTATGATACATCATTGAAAATGTATTACACGTTTGAAGGAGACAAGAGATATAGCTCTACTGGTTTTTCAAACGAAAAAAGAGAAGTAGCTTGTTTTTTAAACGAGAAATATGCGTGTTTTTATGGGCCAGTTTGATTAAGGTTGAGTATGCAACAGAATGAAGGCTTTTGATAATCTAAAGTTTTGGTGTCGTAGTTAGTCCTCGGTCTTGGTACCGTCAGTGATGATGTGCGCAGATTGTTTGCCCCTTAATTGTCTGGTTAAATATTTGAGAAGGCGTTATAATCGTGTTCGATTTCACAGAAGATCATTGTTGCCAAGCAAAATTTATATATCTGGGATAACGGTAGTACGTTTAAAGCTAGTTTATATACAGCGGATCAGTTGATAAACAATTCAGGCATCCAGTTCTTGTATGACTGACGATGATTATGATGGTGACAACAATGTATAACTCATCACCATAATCATCGTCATAGTCATCACTTCGAGCGAGGCAAGAGTGCAAGATTCCGATTGGCTTACCTGGATACCAGCAAATTAGGATCTACCGTATCGAAGCCTTTAACTTCCATCACTAAGGATTTCTCTGTTCAAGAGACACAAGACGCTCTGAAATGAGGGACCTTGCAGGCGTGGTATTCACTATGGACAGCAATATTTTTAAAGTGATATCATTGGATGGAACAACATTTATTAATGTCCTGTAAGAAGCACGCGATGAGTGCAGGTATTTTGTGTTGTAGGCTTCACTTCATATACCGCCCTGTTTTTCCTTCTAGATCAGTGCCCGCGTGGACAATTATCAGTTGCTCCTTTGCCGCGTCTGCTCACGGTTCACGCTAACCAAAACAATACCTTACTGATATGCTTTACGACGAGTGCTCGGCAAGGCTGTGGCAACTAGTAATGCATACTTTCGTAGCACAAAGAGTACAAACACCATAAACACTTTACAGGGACGACAACACACGGCACTGTCTTGTACCGTTATGGCCTCACTGTAGCCTGAAAATTGAGCTTTGGAAAAGCAACGGCGAACCGGTTGTAGAAGAAAGGAAGCCAACTCGATGGAATCGGAGGGGCTTTATTGGCCGGAGCACACTTACCGAAGCCGTTCTAAATCAAATCAGTCAAGTGCGAGACACGCGCCGCAACACTCCACGCGGTAGTGCCATCCAAGGAGGATTAAAGAAATTGCTGGAGTGGAAATGATTGCGCACAAGTGAAGCCGTTCCTTTGGCAAGATGGCGACTTTGGGGGCCATCTTAGTGAGCCTATGATTGGAGGCAAAGTTCTTTGAAGATTCAGTCATCCATACTCGTGTCTGTGTGTTGTTTCGTCGGGAACAACTATATTTTAATATAGAACTAACGTAGCGTTTACATAACGTATCGAAGCCACTTGATCTTTAAGTGTGCACTATCGGGAAAGAGCATGTTTCCGCCACTGCCACTGCCACTGCCATCTGCCATCTTTGGCAATGGCAGTGGCAACCATTTTGCCACTGCCATCTTGGCAGTGGCAAAAGGTGGCTTCACTTCTGCTGGCAAGGCATTGCGGGAGCTTCCACTCCAGCAATCTTTCTTTAATCCTCCTCGGTCCTATCGTGGTACTCCTAGTACTTAAGACTTGCGCCACGCATACTTTCGTACGCCGCAGGCACCATGACACCTTCCCCGGCGGAGTCGTCGCGGAGCGGACCAGGGACCCTGCCGCCGAGCGAGCTGAGCACTTGCCAGGCGTGCCTGACCATCGCCGTGCTCGCGCTGCTCGTGGCCGCGCTGTGTGTGGCCACGCTGCGACTGCTGCGCTCCGTCGACAGGGAGTTCGTCCACACGTACACACCGCTGCCACAAGCCGGCGGCCCGGCCGGCAAATTCGACGAGTCACCGCGGGACGGAAAGGGCACGGCAGCGCAAAATGGTTGAAGGAGCCGTGATGAGCTGGACGCCTGCAAGCCCCGTGAACAATAAAGAGCGATGACACTCTGTCTAATTCGTTCATTCGCGAGGAAAGGAACGTGTACTGCAAAGACTTGCACGTGATATACGCTTAACATAAATTACTGAGTATTAATAACGATGCTTAAAACTTTCCAACGTAGCCTTTGTTCTATCTTCCTTCATTCGTGTGCAATCACGCCGCAACTCGTATCTGTGAACGTGATGCAAGCCTATTGTCATCGCGACTGCCTAACATCCCGCCATCTGCAGGTCAATACAAAGTGGCTTGACTATGTCACCGATGCGTACGCGCTTCTTCCGGTGACACGTACACACCGATACGTAGAGACATCAACTAAGGCTATAGCGCAAACGAATGTGATCGCCGAGTAAAATTGTTCGCATGAAAGCGAGCTGTATTTAGTTCAACAAGAACTTCTTGCCTATCTCTTTTTTTTCAGCTGGAACGGCCCCCTGTCAAGGAACGGTGCTTACGACTTTCTCAATTAAATGCAAATGTGATTTGTTTTGTGCTTAGGTGAACGAAATTTTCGGAGCCCTCCACGGCATGTGTGCGTGTGTCTGTGTGTGATAGAGAGATGGCCATTGCAAAAAAAAAAAAACCACGGAGAGAGAGATATAGAAGTTTAGCAGTACCTGAAAGGTATAGAGGGTGAAAAAAAAAGCTTCTCAATTCCTGATCACTGTATGTAGTGCCACTTGCTCGTCGTGATCCTTATGGTTGACTGTGTGTTATTTTTACATTGTTCGACGTCACTGTTCAAAGAGCAACGACCTCGCATTGCATACATGGCTTCCCTACTTTGAAAGTGCACGTGCCGTAAAAAAAGGCGTCCTCGCATTGGTCACGCTCTTTGATGCTTTACACGCAAGGCTATAGCCTTGCGTGTATAGCCTTACGTGGCTATGCATGAACTACTTTTTTCTATCTTTTTAGTGTCTGTCTCTCCCTAGCTCTCTTTTCTTTCTTCTCTTGTTCTTTTTTCTTTCAATTAGTGCCTTTCTGTCTTTCTGCAGTCGTCCTCTCGTCTTCTATCATAGAGGACGATGAGCACGCGTACAGGTTAATGATGGCGACACGTGGCAAATCTCGACCCGAGCAGTGCCCCACCGTGGTGGTCTAGTGGATAAGGTACTCGGCTGCTAACCCGCAGATAGCGGGATCTAATCCCGGCTGCGGAGGCTGCATTTCCGATGGAGGCGGAAATGTTGTAGGCCCGTGTACTCAGATTTGGGTGCACGTTAAAGAACCCCAGGTGGTCGAAATTTCCGGAGCCCTTCACTACGGCGTCTCTCATAATCATACGGTGGTTTTGGTACATTAAACCCCATATAAAAATCAAATAATCGACCTTAGCAGCACTGGTGTAACGCAGTCACAAAGGTCATCAAGATTCTCAAATACTGCTATCACAGAAAAAAATATATAATGAAACTAATTTGGTCTCTGATGATTAATTGATTTGTTGGTTGAGAGTGAGTTAGCTTTCTAGAGATTTGTACTGACAGCGTGCCAGACTTCCAGTTCCATATTCACCTCATGGCCATATTGATTTAATATAAGGGTGCCCAACTCTGAAGATCATGGAGGGGATCGATCACTGAGGTACACTCTTAATTTTGACGCTCGCCAGTTCGCGTCACTCGTACATTTTCCACTACCCACTTGCACGTCCCAACATGTGCCGGTGGCCTCTCAAAATGAAAAAAAAAAAACAAAAAGAGGAGCGAAAGCAAACCAAAAATGCCCTGACGATAGCGATTGAACAGATTTCCAATTTGGTCTTGTACGGAGAGCCCGGAAGTGCTTTGCGTATCGGGAAATGTACAGAACCCGTAAATACCGAGTCTGGCACCGCCTTCTCGTATACACGAAGCACGGCGTCCATTCGTAAGATAAGCACGTGATGGGCCAAAGCTGCAGAGCTTCTATTATTTCGTGTCCAGATATGAGCTTGCCAAATGATGAGTTCAGTCACCTCCACGGGACAAGTCACGTGACCGTATCCATTGCAAGGGCCGGGAGCGAGCAGTGACGCTGTAAATGCATATATATAAGCAGCCTACGGATGAACGATCAGAAAGTTTTGGGAACGAATCTTTCAAACGACAACCATGCCAGCATCGATCCAGGTTCGTATAATAATATCCCAACTTTTAAAACTTGAGTTCAAATGCGTTTGTATGTGTGACGCTATGATGAATAGGCGACGTGGCCTGGCTCATACCCCATGTTTATTCTACTGTCACTTCTTCCTCATCTGCTTCTACCAACCGTCCCTGCCTTCTTACGTCACATATGCTTGTATAGATTATCTGCCCACAGTTAACTGATGTGACGTGCCATGCAGTTATCACACATTCCTCATGTGTAATGCAAACAGTTATTTAACCCCAGTTTTGGTACTGAGAGGTGAATGGACGCCACTCATCAGCTGAAGCATCACATTGACACTAATGAGGATTATTAGGCGAAGCCACAAGCATGTGAATGACTTCTGTTACGAAATTGCAAAATAACTATTTTTCTTTTTTGTCTTGTAAGGATGCTTGGCAAACTAGAGAATAAATTAACGGTAGACCTTTTGTAAAAAAAAACTGACCTGCCGTTCATTTGTTTTCTGGTTGCGATTGCCGTTATTTTGCGTCCGGTGACTAAGTGAGCAGTTGTACGTCAATATGCAGCAAAGACCGAGATTGAGTAGATGAGTGGTGACCAAGAAAGTTGGAAATATAATCTCAGCGAAGACTCTATTGCTCTGACTCACGCAACTTTCCATCACCGAGAGCGGGAACCATCCATACGATGGACTTGGAATACTGCTTTCCCAGTATAAGTGCGCATTTGCAAAGACTGCTGTGGGCGTATATTGAGACATTAATAACCAGGAAATCTTTTGCTTAGAAGCAGGGTGTGCTATCAATAACAGTGATCAAGTGATGGGTTCAAGCTATCTTCGAGGAATCGCTGTGTTCAGATATACTATATAGCTGAGTAAGCTATGTAGTAAGTAATGTAAAAGGAAACTATAGACGGGTAAGTTACATCCGCACTTCGTATCATCATGAAGGCGCTCGATGAACGAGTGGAAGAAGGCTTCTTTTTAGCGCGAGCGAGTGCTCAATCTGCTACATGTGGTTTTGCTTGCGCTATACCAAGCGACGACGATGGCATAAGAAAGCGTGTGACAGCTTGGCCACACTGTGTGAAGCACATATAGTGCTCCACACTAAAAAAAAACAGTGGCGACCACGGTCCTTTACCGTGGTACAGTACCCTCGCCAACTGAGACATCCAGTGACGTCAGTAATTCTAAAACATGCTTATTTAGAGAGAGATACATCCCATTATGACCAAATGAAGCATTCAACTCGGCAATATTCGAGTACTTTTCATGCGCAAAGACCACACATATACGGAAAGAACCTACTGAATTCCTCTGCGTCACAGTGAAGGTCGAACCAGCGCTGACGCGAAATTCAAACTAAGGGATAGCTCAGCCTTCATTCCTCAAGCAACATTTTCTCCACTGAACTAATGATAAGAGACGTGGCAAAATATTTTAAAGGCGTAAGCCGGGGTCAATTGTTGCTCCTATTACTTCAAGTTCATGTGGGCACCATCAAGTAATCTTGAAGCGTGCATCGAGGTGGTGTCAAAAATCAATTCGTATGCCATTCAGCGAGTCGGCCGCTCTAACCTGTCGTCTTTCCGACAGGTAGTGACAGCACTCGTGGCAGCCCTGCATCTTGCTGCACTGGAGGTGGCCGCTGTACAACGTCAACCACCAAACATTGTCTTCATCCTCGCCGACGACTTGGTGCGTACATGTTGAGACCCACATATGTACGCCCCACGATATTTCTTTATTGGATGTCTTGTCTCTTTCCCCCGCACTTGTGCGCAGTTTTCAGCGTCTTCTGTGTTGTAACCAGTATCTCTCATGTTCAGGAACGTTGTTTTCAGGCCACACTCGCAACAACGTCGTGAGCCTCACCCTTAACCGATTGAATGTTTTGGCGAATAGGTGTTCCATCCCGCAGTTCTCGAGATTCCTGAAGATCGTGCCATGCCCTGTATAACGCACGAGAGAAAGCGAATTATGTACATATCACTCGCATTTTCCTTAACCAACTTTCTATTATACGTAAACGCATCTCTAGGTATGTGGGGTTTAACGTCCCAAAACCACCATATGATTATGAGAGACGCCGTAGTGGAGGGCTCCGAAAATTTTGACCACCTGGGGTTCTTTAACGTGCACCCAAATCTGAGCACACAGGCCTACAACATTTCCGCCTCCATCGGAAATGCAGCCGCCGCAGCCGCGATTCGAACACGCGACCTGCGGGTCAGCAGCCGAGTACCTTAGCCACCAGACCACCACGGCGGGGCTAAACGCATCTCTGTAGTACACAGCAATTCAAAATTGAAGGACACTTTGCAAATTCCAGGGTGCATTCTGCGAAAGCCTATATATGAGACGGGGTCGGTCAGAACGGAACGCGATGAGGGCGTCTCCCTTCTTGCGTGTGTGGGCGGATCGTGACCGGGCTACAGGTGAGACGCGTCTGCGGGGGAACCATCCGACAGACTCGACTGCTGCAACGAGACGTCTGACGATGGGGCGTTGCCGAGCGCGCCGCTGTGCGATCACGTGAATGCTGAAAAAGTGTTAGGGGGAGAAAACCTTAATGCCTTCACCACTCAAGTATCTTGTACGGATGATTAATCAGTGAAGTTGAAACATGGGGCCCCGTTGTTCATCACGGGCTGGGATATATCGAAGTGCCCTCTGTTGTGGCTTCTGATTTTTCGGTCCTTATCTTTAAAAAAATGTGCATTTCATACTTTGTATTTGATGACGTTAGCTTAGAGAATGTTAAGGACACAGAAAAGGTTTTCAAGGCTGGCACTTCATGCTGTGGTTGGTATTGTCCCAAGCTATATGCTCTGACAAAACCTGAAGAGAAGGTAGTGCGCGTGCGTAGGCTCTTCCCCGTAGGGAATGCAAGGAGAACGTTGAGCGCAGCCGGTCAACGTGAGATAACTGTTAGTTTCTCGAGAGTTATTGCGACTAACCCAAAGGTGGACGCCATGAAATTTTTGTTGATGCGGCCTCATCAAGTGTTAGGCCTACTGGACGGCCCTAGGCTCTCCCATAGTAGAGTACCAGGTGTTCTAAATCATTAAACACTTTTTTGTAAACACGCCGGTCGATGTCGCTATGGCGATAGATAGGTATACGGGCTTTTGAGTTCAATGTCGAGTAATTTTTGTCGATGCAGCCTCATCAAGTGGGAGGCCCATGGGGCGGCTTTCAGCTCTCTTGTAGTATAGTACCAAGTACTCTAAATTGTTCCCCACTTTTTCTTAACAGGTGGTTCTCATGAACTCGTTCACGGCGTAATTTTTTCAACAGGGCCTCATCCATCAAGTGTGAGGTCTACGGGACGACTTTATGCTCACCCACAGCAGAGTACCCAGTACTCTAAATCACTGACCACTTTTTGTAAACACAGGTGGCACCTGCACGGGACGACTTTCTGCTCTCCCATAGGGGAGTACAAAGTACTCTAAATCGTTAAACACTTTTTATGAACACACTCTGGCATAGCAGAGTACAAAGCACTCTAAATATGGTCTAAATATAGCCCCATGGGACGGCTATATGCTCTCTCATTGTATAGTAGAGTACCATGTACTCTAAACTTTTTCTGCACACAGTGACTGCTAGCACTGTATTCGTTATGTGGGACGGCTTCCTACCCTCCCGTAGTAGTGTACAAAGTACTGTGAATTGTTACTAAGCACATCTTCTGCAGCAACATCCCCTTTAGTCTCTGTGGTACGTACAATGGTATACCTGGGACATCTTGTTCTCCCATATATCGTATTCTATATATACAAATCGTCGAACATTTGCTCTAAACATCTTACTCCTTTGCGGCGACGTATACAGCGGTGTAACATCAGTGATTTACTATGAGGCTGTAGCTCTATCGAGCGACGAAAGAGCTCACAATCGTGCCATATTTGTGTGAGCCGCGACGGACGGCAAGCACGTGCAAATGTAATGAAGGAGTTACATACCACGTATGTGTTTATCGAAGCGTCCACCAATACCTTGTCACACGAGCAGACTGTACACGGATACAGCTGAACAAGTTGAAGAAAAGTTACACTTATTTCGAGTTTCGAAAGAACGCATGCTGCGTGAAGAAAGGTGGAGAATCGGGAATGTTTTCCTCTTCTTCGAGACAGGAAAGTGTGTGTGTGTGTGTGGGTTGAGGGGAGGGGGGGTATTTATAGCCTAATTTCTTCGGTTACATAAAAAAAATAGAACAGGCACTTTAAGGACGTAGAAAGACTGCAATTTTATTGTGGAGCGCGTCCAGACGGACCTCAATAACGATATTTCATTCAGTCAGTCGATCAAGTATGCGCAGTGCCATGGTTAGTCCATGCGGGAGTCTGTGCAGAACAGGCACTGAGATAGTAGTGCTGAGCTGAGGTTCATAGAGCGAGCAATTACGCCTCTCTGCAGGGCTGGGCCGACGTGAGCTTCCACGGCTCCAGCCAGATCCCGACTCCCAATATGGACGCCCTGGCTGCGGACGGCGTGGTGCTGAACAACTACTACGTCCAGCCCATGTGCACTCCGTCGCGGGCAGCACTGATGACGGGACTCTATCCCATACACACCGGTACGTGTATATGCGTACGCATGTATGCAAGTTTTGTGGAGGAACTGAGCAGTTACCCCCGAAAAGGCCTTTTTGCTCCTCCTCCTTAAGACGAAATGTGCACAAAAGATTGCATATGGCAGAGCAAGGAGAGGCGCTTTCCTCCTTGCGGAGTAAAGCGTCCGTTTTTTTGGAGAAACTGCAGGATTGTTCGCGCCGTGTGCAAACGACCGATCCCTGCCTGCAGAAGACTGTTTTCTTTCGTAGCATGTTGTGGTGTAGGGGTTAGTGTACGCGCATGCTGATTGAGTGGTCGGGAGTCCGAATCCCGGATGTTTGCTGCTAAATTTCTGAAGTTTCTTTCTGAATTTTATGCTTTCCCGTCGATTGTGCATCTAGGCAAATGCCAGCACGCCTTTCGAAAGGTTCGTTAAGCCAAGCAAAACCTGATTTCCCTTTTGCTAACTGTGGCTCCTTTGAAGAGTAACTGCGAGAGCGTGGTTACTCCTTCGCAGTTACACCCGAAATGGCGCAAGGGGTGTGGCAAGCTGGTTACTCCTCTAAAGGAGCAACCTCGATACCCCTTTTCTCTGCGCGGGTGAGACCTTCCGCCACACATGGTGGATGCAAGAAAATAAAATGTAAAGATGCGACTATTTATTGCTATATTAAACGAAGAAAACGTGAAAAGCCCACAACTATGAAAATGCTAAATGCTCTATTTCGAGAATATATTTATTATTAAGAAAAAGACGATGGTGAAAAAAATTGTCTGAGCGCACCAGAAACAAACGCCCCAAGTTAAAAACGCAGGAAATATAACCACTTTACCTAACATTTGCTGGATATATTCTCTCTAAGCTAAAAGAGAGTAAATGGGTTGCAGGGATCCCTCCTTTGAGGGAGTAACAGCATTGCCACAACCATTACTCCTTTTAGGGTAATGACAAAAAGACTAACTGACTATACTAGTTGTCAGTTCCTTTCCTGAATGGGGACTAACGGAAGGCACGTAACAGAATGTCACGTGCGTCCTGCGAGAAAGACGAAGGCGACAGTGCATACGCGCATCTGCACGCTTTAAATGCAGAACGCAACAACGAGAAAGAGGAGGAACTCTCGGGCGCGCGGTAAATAAAAAGACCGACACACTGCTGCTTTATCAGCTTCTTCAAATACCTCCCCTATCTTCATGTCGCGGCAATATTGGTCTCCCCGTTGCTCTCCAACGATAAAATGTTACTCCCATCTGACCTACTTGCATAAATGCTGAGCGAAGGCCGGGAGGGGTGTACATACAAATCCTCCAATGCATTTGTATGTACACATGTGGCATTTATACGTGTATTGAAGCGTAAGTATAAAGATTACTTGCAGCGTGTTCATTTTAAGTACATGGTATAGATGCATGTGAAATCTGAAAGTTACAGTGGGACAGAGTGCTATTTAACGATGCTTTAAGTGGCTGAAGGAAGGAGACACCCACGGACATCAACATCAGCAGAACACACAATCTTTTCCTACTTTCTGAATCTGAACATATGTGTCTGGCTCACACACACACACACACACACACACACACACACACACACATATATATATATATATATATATATATATATATATATATATATATATATATATATATATATATATATATATATATATATATATATATATATATATATATATATTCATGCCAATGTAGGCTACACTTTTTGTCCTCTATAGTGAAAAAGTGGAAAGACTGTGACGGCTGAAATGTGAAAGCCATTTTCTCTTTTTCTTTTTCTCGATCAGTTTGAGGTCGATTTTATGATGACGTCAGAGAATTTGGCTACAAGTGACGCCACGATGACGTAGCAGGCGAGACGTCAACACATGAAGATTTTTCGCATCCCTTATGTAGACACGTATCGTCACTTTTTTCGTTTTACGAGGCATATCTGAGGTTTTCGCCTTGATAAATAAAAGAAGCTAGCCGTCCCGGCTAATGTCGCCTGCCGGCGAGTTGGATATATGACGGAGTAGTCGTGTCGTCGCGCAGGGATGCAGAGCCTGGTGATACAGGTGGCCGAAGCCTGGGGGCTGCCGCTTCAGTTCAAGCTGATGCCGCAGTACTTCAAAGACCTCGGCTACGCCACTCACATGGTCGGTAAGGTGAGGGAGTTTTCATGTGTCTAATTTATTACCTAAGTATTAGAATAGAAACTTCATCGCTCGTACTTATACGCTTTTAGGGATCAGTGTCATTGTGAAAACGAGGTTCAAGGATGGTCTATCGATAGTTAATTTTTTTTCCCTATACCTCTATTTGAAATCGTAAGCACAATATAAAGCGTAATATTTCTTCCAACAAAAGCTCTCTAATCGCTATGGATGGCTCGGATGTTAGCCTGTCGTAGTATTATGAGGGCGAGCCAACGTCGTGCTAGTCAAATTGACATTGTCTCCGGATATATTCAACGTGTAGAAGCGCCTGTATCTTCTCGAACGCACTCGCAGTGGCACTTGGGTTACGTGCAAGACGAGTACACACCAACGTACCGAGGCTTCGACAGCTTCTACGGCTACTACAACGGCGAAGAGGACTACTTCAACCACACCATCAGAGAGGTATAACCAATACCGCACTTTCCCTTCTGCTTTGCACCACTGGACTATAAATCCGCTATATATGGTTGATTGATATGAGAAATTTAACGTCCCAAAACCACCGTATGATTCTGAATGACGCCGTAGTGGAGGGTTCCGGAAATTTTGATCACTTGGGGTTCTTTAACGGGCACCCAAATCTGGGCACGCGGGCCTACAGCATCTTCGCCTCCATCGAAAATGCAGCCGCCGCAGCGGGGAATCAATCCCACGACCAGCGGGTCAGCAGCCGAGTGCCTTATAGCCACTAGACAACCGTGGCAGGGCCACTCAATACCTTCAGATAATGCGTTGAAATGACCAAAATGTAGGTTCAGTTTTCGAATAAATTAGACATCAATCGTAAATTTCATATTGAACTGTTTTAAATGGTTTGTATCATTAATTGTGCGTTAAGTTCCATCTCGTCGGACAGACAGTCAGACGGATTCAACTACCTAACTAACTAACTAACTAACTAACTAACTAACTAACTAACTAACTAACTAACTAACTAACTAACTAACTAACTAACTAAATAACCTTCTTTCTTTCTTTTGTTCGTTCTTTCTTTCTCTCTTTCTTTGTTTTTTTTGTTTCTTTCTTTTTAACGGGGTA
This sequence comes from Rhipicephalus annulatus, assembly GCA_013436015.1. NCBI lineage: Eukaryota > Metazoa > Arthropoda > Arachnida > Ixodida > Ixodidae > Rhipicephalus > Rhipicephalus annulatus. The sequence goes on from WOVY01013770.1 coordinate 111,358, forward strand.
GTGTTAAAGGGCTTATTTCGCCGAAATTCCGGTGTCGTCGGTGTCGTTGGTTGTGAGCGAAAAAAAAAATCGAGAAAGATGCAAATAAAATAAATAATATAAATTTTCGGTTCGAGTGAGGATCAAACACAGGCCGTCTGTGTGGTAAGTAGGTGTCATATCACAAAGCCATCTCAAGGAGTTATTTTCAACAAAAAAACAGTATATGAGCTTTATTTAGTGGATGGAGTAATTTTGCGTGGCAGATGCGTATATAATCACGCCACGTGCCAATACATGTACAACGAGTTTGATTGAGTTTCAAAGCCCCACCCATTATTTCAAATCACTTCCACACATTTTCATCCTCAGCAGCTGCAAAAGCATCAACAGAGTGAGTGCACCTGCGTAGGTTTGCAGGTTGCCTCACGCACGCAACCTGCAAAGCGTAGGTTTGCAGGTTGCCTCAAGTGCACCCTTCGCTTATTCGCAAAAAGGATATTTATGGCGTAGTGGACACTTAAAACTGCGCTTACAGACAGTAGACATTCGGAGGTACTTTGAAACGGCCAATGTTACTCGCCCAGTCGCTGGCTTCTTTTGAGGAACGAAAACGTAAGCTAAGCTAGCAATACAGAAGGCGATCCCGATTACAATAGATCTCGTTTTACTCTTGAAGGGGGCGCTCAAGCGTCCTCCAAGTTTTTTTTTTTTCTTGCGTCTAAATTCTGTGGAGGAATACATGAACAACGGATGAACTTGAAAGTAAACATTCGACAGAAGTCTGCCTTGTTGGGTATGAAACCGGGAGATGATTTAGACTCCAATCAAAATTTTTGAAGAAACCCGACGTAACAACCTTCTCCTCCAGTTCGGCTCGCTTGAAAGCGAGCCGAACTGGAGGAGAAGGTTGTTACTCGAGTCCTGGCACATACAAAGGACAGCTCATAATATCGACCGCTTTCTCTGAACCCTTCCCCCAGTGTATTCACACGGACTGCGCTCCACACTAAAACGAAAGAGAGGGAAGGGGGGGTCATTAGCCACCCCACTAGTGCTTTGAAGACGACGCTGCTAGTAGACTCCGCAGTCACCCCTGGGGAAGGAACCAAGTCGGTTCCGAAACGTCGGGTTTCTTCAAAAGTTTTGGTTGGAGTCTAAATCATGTTCCATGAACAACGGGTGAACTGAGTATACGGCCACGCCTCTAGCTGTCACTGCGGTAGTGCTTCCAAAAAAAGGTTTTCAAAGAAATTGTTCTCCTTGATTATCTCCTACAACGTTGCACGGATCAATACATTGAGCGCAGCTGCCTTGCGTTATGCTAATCTGGACCGTCTCGCACACACCTGCACACCGCGCGCCGCCCGATAAGTGTCCGATTCGGGTGTAGACTGAGCAAATATTTCAAAAATAATAAAAGCTTTTTTTTCGGCTTACATTCGCGCATTCTTGCTCCTTACGAGAAACAGTGATCAAACGAAGCCTCGTGTTGAGCGAGTGCGACTTCGCGATCACTAAAACATTTGCGCACCGAAAACACTACGTTGCGTCCCTGTGAAGTATAATCCAGGAGCGAGCTTTCACTGAAAAGAGTCGAACGAAGCACTTACGCGTGCTAGTGTTTCGCGAATGGCCAGCGGCACTGTTTCCTTTCTTGCGCGAGGGTGATGGGCGGACGATGGAGTCTATATATACGCAGTTTGTTCGTTTCCTTCGCTTCTCGAGTAGCCGCCTCGGTAATGAGAAAACATCAACGCCTGCGCTTGCCTCGCACGTTGTGGCTTCTGTCTGTTCGCGCTCTTTCCGCGAAAACAAACTGGCGCGGTCGACTCCCCTGCAGCGGCAGGGCGGAAATAACTTCGCCACGAGCGCTCCGATATTTGGCCGTCCTCCAGGCTCCCTCCCTATTGTGGCCCCGCCGCGGTGGTCTAGTGGCTAAGGTACTCGGCTGCTGACCCGCAGGTCGCGGGTTCGCATCCCGGCTGCGGCGGCTGCATTTCTGATGGAGGCGGAAATGTTGTAGGCCCGTCTGCTCAGATTTGGGCGCACGTTAAAGAACCCCAAGTGGTCGACATTTGCGGAGCCCTCCACTACGGCGTCTCTCATAATCATATGGTGGTTTTGGGACGTTAAACCCCACAAATCAATCAATCAATCCCTATTGTGCGAGCGGTGCGTGTTTCTCGACCTCGGAGTTCAATAATAATAATAAAAAATAGGCCACCCTAAAGCTTCACCGTTAGGAGTTTAACTCGGCAGCCACATCCTGTTCTTAGTGCGCACTTAAACACTTAGTGCATGGAACCTTTTCGAATTTGACATGCATCCACTACGTGGCCTTAAGGGAATAGGCGCATTACCATGCGTGCCTTTTGTAGTGGGGCACCGGCTTTCAACCATGGAGCCATTATGATAATCACATATTCTGACGCCCGTTGGCAATGGACGCTTGTACCACGCATTTTTACTGCAATATTTCATGTTGAATTGTGAAGCATGTATGCAGGACGCGTGTGTTTGTGAGGCATAAAAGCTACTTTCACTGCATTTCCAAGCAGAGGAAGTTCTTTTCACCGTTTTCACAAGCAGAGGCGTGGCCGTGTTCAATAAAAGAAAGCAATAAAAAAAGAGGCGTGACCGTGGGGTGGAACATCCGCTTGCCAAGCAAACGACCCGGGTTCGATTTCCACTCAGACCCCAACAGCCCTGCGACCCATGGTTTGGTCCCCATGCACTCTGCTACAGGGTTTTTTATTAGCGTCCCTCTCGGTTTTTCAGTCACGCATAAGATTATTTTTGGCTGATAATTAACGACGCCGACACACGAATTTCTGCGAAACAAGAAAATAATTACATATATGTTCCCTCGGTGAAGTGACGTCGGCTTGAATTATAACTGCGATCATAGCGGTGAGGACGTATCGAGAGACCTTTTACGTCATGACGTTATACAGAATGGGAGTTCTTTCTTTAGGCTTCGATTGATTGATGATTGATTGATTGATATGCGGAGTTTAACGTCCCAAAACCACTATATGATTATGAGAGACGCCGTAGTGGAGGGCTCCGGAAATTTAGACCACCTGGGGTTCTTTAACGTGCACCCAAATCTGAGCACACGGGCCTACAACATTTCCGCCTCCATCGGAAATGCAGCCGCCGCAGCCGGGATTCGAACCCGTGCCCTGCGGGTCAGCAGCCAAGTACCTTAGCCACTAGACCACCGTGGCGGGGCTTTTTTTTTTTTTTAGTCTTCGGTCCACAGCTTTGTGGTTCTCGAGAGTACGCGCAACCGGAAATTTCTGGCGAAATTAAACAGTTACACTGACCAGCTGCATTACCCACACTCATCTGTGCCAACGAGAGCCAACAAATGTGCAGTTGACAAACACTAGCGTCATAGAGAGACCTTGTTTTACAAGCATTGTAAGCATTCATGTTAGATAAAGGTGGGACTTCCTCTCTGAAGCTAAAACTTTGCTTGGTTTCTTTATGCTTGTGGTCTTCTCTGTTTCTTGTTATCTCTATATTTCGCGCTCATCGGAGCACCCAAGGTGATCAAATTTATTAGTGAAATTTTCGGGTGCACCACAGTCAAGAATTGTCGTTAAGCTCCGACTTTGAAACTGGAAGGCGATGACGCAATAGCGTTTATGGCAAACATTATGGTGAATAGCGTTGTGGTGAAGAAGACACACAACTTGACTGCACGTGCTCAGGAATAGAAGAATCACTCGCCAATGGCACACATGTGGGTGTACGTGCGGAAAAAAAGAATAAACTTTAATGAAATAAAACGGTCGGTGGCTTATCGCGGGCGGGGTCCCTTTTACGGGGCCTCCCTGGCCACAGCGGATCGCCAGCTGTCTTCCCAGGGCAGGCCACACCTCCCACGATCACGTTCCTATTTGTTATGTGTTGCCGGAGTACCTCTTGTGTAAATAGGACATTTATGAGATAACTGTTTGAACATTAACTTTTCTTTCTTTTACGATGTCTAATCGATTCCCGGCTGTTTTGCCGCACAATCAGTCCCTTCCAACTATCTCAACCTGCTTTCTGCTATACATAGCGTCCTTCACAGCGCGTTGTGCATGTTTTTGTACACGTGTAAGTGCAGCATATGTTTGACAGTATGAAAAAGCCGCCATGCAGCCCTGCGTGGAACGCGCAGCACAGTCACGGCGAAAGCTGGATGGGCGGCCTTTCAGAGCCTTTTTTTAAACACTCTTTGGGTAACGGCTACAAGCACACTTGCAGGGTACCCACTACAGCAATATTCATCGTGATTCCAATGTAGTCGGAAGACATTCACCACACCATCCCTATAGTCATTCTTCGGCGGCGTCTCTCATAATCATATGGTGGTTTTGGGACCACATATCAATCAATCAATCAGTCATTCTTCGGAGAAGCGTGGTATACCCTCTACACACTTGTAAGGAATTTTGTGCAAATTTTTGATGCTGTGGCTGACGACAATGAAAACTTTTGTGGTAGGTTTGAGCATTTGACGACCTACTCGTTACGCAATCCACATTGTGTGATGTCGGTTTGTTTCTTGGTTTCTCCAAAACGCTTTGTTATTCATATCACCGCGATTCCATCCCGACATCCAGTCTGCCTAAAGTCGGTTTGCCACGGATTTTGAAGCACCGGCGTTGCTCTGTGGTAGAATACTAAACTGGCACACAAGGGACCCGTTTTTTTTAATTCTATTGTGCCCCAGGTGTATTTTATTTGCTTACTCTTTTCCCCTTATTTTGCGTGATAGTTGTTACGGACACCGGCGACGGCGGCGGACATCTTCGGCGCGAGCAAACCTTGTGGTGATCTCTATAATAGCGATAAAACTCCCACTCCAGTTTTCATATCGTTTACATATCAGAGAAGACTATACATAAGAAGACATTGGTGTGCGCCATGTACGCGATAAACGAACTAAAATTACATCTGTTCGCCTCACAACTTGCTGTAATGCAATAAACACAAATAACAAATTGATTCATCGCCTTTCGTCACACGTTGCAAACATGCTACGGTATTCATCTTTGCACAGGGTGATCACGTTGGTTTGGACTTCTGGGAAGGCGTGGGCAGTTCAAACAACGTCAGCGGCCGCTATTCCACGACTCTGTTCACGGACAAGGCGGTGAATCTGATCAAGGCTCACAACGCGTCCGAGGTGAGGTTTTATGTTGATGTTGTCACAATAACGTGTCTGAAAATTTTAGATCCAGACACTTTCGTGTTCATGATCACGTGCGTACTGATTTGTTTGGGGAATGTACAATCTCGCTTATAACGGGTACAGCCCTTCTTTATGTACCTGAGCCATCAGGCGCCGCACGGAGGCGTCGAAGTTCCACTGGCTGCACCCAAGGAGAACATCGACAAGTTCTCCTACATCGGAGAGGAGAACCGCACCGTGTACGCTGGTGAGTCCTCCGAACGGTCGCAATATACGCAAGCTTTTGTAAAAGCCGCTGCCTATATACCAACCGAACAAGGAAAGAACGATACGCAATGGGCAGAAATAATTGAAAGTACCTAGTCAAGCGCTGTTAACTGGGAAACGATTAATCTGTTATTACGGTGTCTAATTAATAGTCAAGGGTATTAGCCATTTCTCAAGTCGACTGCTTTAAACTGTGTCTCATAGTTCATATGCAAAGGATACAAATAAATGGAAGTACCTAGCCAAACGCTGTTAACTGGGAAACAATGAATATGTTATTACGGTGACTAATTAATAGTCAGGGGCATTAGCCATTACTCAAGTCAACTGCTTTAAAATGTGTCTTATAGTTCTTTTTACTTTACTAAGGTGCATATAAATACCTCGAACACGCTCTATACTCCCTCGTGTATGAAGTGTAATTAGAAACATCACTATCTGAGCTTTATCTATACGAAGTAGTTGGTAGAAAATACCATGGCCAACACCCTCATTAATAAGATAAGTCTAAAAGTTTTACAACTCTTGAGGGTTCAATCCATTTCACTCTTGAGAGTGCAAATACGCCTACTTGCAGCTAAATCGGCCATTTACGAGCAAGTTTGACTACACAAGGTAGCGTAAGAAAAAATTTAGCTTGCCAATGCAAGACCTTTCAGCCTGTCACAAATATTTCTGTAAACAATTTACAGCTATCTCTAGTTAAAAGTATTTTCCAACCACAAGAACAGAGACGTTGCTGAGCACACGGTATGCGGAGACGTACTATCGTGAGCAATACGAGTAGGAACACTGAATTCGTCTTTATTCAAGGATTACTTACAATTTGCGGTTGTGAATGTGACGTGCGCTGGACTGCTACCTTCCCGCTTGAGCATTTATTGTCATGAACGCTTTCACATATGCCAACTGCCTACTTAGCCTTTGTGACATTTAACCAGATGCAATTTCAATGTCCAATCTCATATTGGTAAAGAATATACGCGGGCAAATCGAACCATTTCTCTTCTGGCGCAGCCATGGTGGACGTGCTGGACGAGTCGGTCGGCGCAGTGGTCGAAGCCCTCGAGGAGGCGGGCATGCTGGAAAACACGGTGGTCGTGTTCAGCAGCGACAACGGTGGCGCCCCGCTGGGACTTCACGCCAGCCGCGGCTGCAACTGGCCCCTGCGCGGCTCTAAGGGCACCCTGTGGGAGGGCGCCTCCAGGGCAGCCGCCTTCCTCTGGTCGCCGCTGCTCGCCACACGTGGCAGGGTGTCCCAGCAGCTCATGCACGTCGCCGACTGGCTGCCCACGCTCTACACGGCCGCCGGTGTGTATAGCACGCATGTCATGACGTATATAGATCTAGGGAATGCCTCAATCAAGACGAGGGAGTGTGTCTTCGTCAGAGTTGCCCTGCCCTGACGAAGACACTGTCCTGACGAAGACAGCCTTGCAGGAACGCTGGTTGAAGTGACAGTTTGATTTACATGTTTACTTTTTTGCCCTGCTCAAACTATTGTGTTTAATTTTTTTTGCCTGACCCATGTGTATTTGTCACGTTTTTGTGACGTACTGCTTCTATTTTGTTCTTATCTTTTGTTACACGTGATGAAGATAACTGATTTCAATTCCTATTGAAGATCGAGACTCAGCCTTGTATTGTTTTTCGCGCATTTATTGTATACTGCTTGATTAACGTATGTTATCGAGCTATTATTACCGTTTCATTTTTTTTACTCTCTATATATGACAAAATACAGAACTGTCCAAATGTATTGTAAATCCCTACCCCACTGTAATGCCTCTGGCGTTGTGGGTATCGAATAAATTATAATAATAACATTTTGAAAAAATAATGACATTTTGAATATCGTTCAGCACCGAGGGTTGACTCAGTGCTGTAATTGTGATGTGGTTTACGAGCGCATCGACTCCGGCGCAGTGTGATCCTCCTACCTTCGCGCATCCACGTAGGCGGTGACGCAGCCAATCTGGAGCACTTGGATGGCATCGACATGTGGAGGCACCTGTCGGAGGATCTTCCGTCTCCGCGCACCGACATCCTGTACAACATCGACCCCGTGAGCAACACGGCTGCGCTGCGATACGGTGACCACAAGATCGTGCTGGGAGCGCCACCCGCCGGCAGGTATAACTATACACACGACAGAAAAAGAGAAGTGAAAATATCGCGTTGATCATGTACCGGGAAGATGCCACGCAAATGATTCTGGAAAAAACGAAGTGCCTGCTCGCAGAAGTGTAACGTGATAGAGATGTGATAAAGCGCTGTATACATGGCTCGCCAGGCGGTTGTAGTTACGACATTGCTATGCGACTGTTTATACAAGACTGCGTTTTGAATTCCATCAAGTTAGACACATATCACTGAGGATGCGGATCCCGGAACTCCGGGACGACGGCCTTTCATTATGCTGTGTCCGAAATGGACTTCACGTATTATTAGACTGTCTGCTCACTCGGCCTCTTCTGAATGACTACATATCGATGGAACAAGCTCCGGCAACGGTCTACATGAATACATAATCATGCGTACTAACACGGCGACAGACTCTATGGTGGCTTGCCCTAAGTTTGTAGAGTGAAAAAAAAAATGAAATACATACAGCCGGCAAGCAGAGCATCTGTAGGAGTCTGGTTTCATCTGGCTTCATAAAAAGCCGATACTTTATGATCAGTCTGTATACCACCTGTCCTTCTTGTTAGTTGAGAAACCCCAGCTAGCCAAACTTAATCCGGACTACGGCGTTACTCGTGGTTTAGGTACGTAGAGCCGAGCAATTATTAGTTATCTTCAAAAGAGCGTCACAGGATATATATATATATATATATATATATATATATATATATATATATATATATATATATATATATATATATATATATATATATATATATATATATATATATATATATATATATGCCTTTCTACTCGAGCCTAATGAGAGACGTGCGCGCCTGCGTGCAGCTCGGACGAACGCACCCCAATTCCGGGCAGTCCGAGGTCCGACGATGACCTGGACGAACTGACGTCACGCTCCAAGGCATCCGATGCCCTGCGACGTCTCTACAGCAACGCCAGCAGCGCCGTGGCGTCCGTCCAGTGGCGCCAGAATGCGTCGGTGCTGTGTGACGAATCAGGCGAACCTTCCAACTTCGTCAGCGGGGCACCGCCCTACCTTTTCGACTTGTCCAAGGACCCTTGCGAACTGCACAACCTCGCGGACACCGAAACAGAGGTAAGAAAAGAACAGGAGGGGAGCATACATTAATGCAACAGCGTCACAGAACCCGTTTCGCAGGAATTCCGGTGTCTAATTTGGCGGCGAAAAGCTCGATGTCCAATTCAGGGCTTCGGAAAACCCCAGTGAATCCAACACTGAAAGAAACGAACGAGTAAAATAGGCGCCTTTTTTTTTTCCCACAACCATATATAGTCGTTACTTTCCCTTTCCTTGCACTATCGCAACGCGTCCCGAACGGCACGCGCGTTATCAGACTGAGTGACATAGCTTTCTTGATAGGAAATTGGCGAGCACCAATCGAGTTTTCAAGAAAGGAATTGCGAAAGCAAGCCGGGTGATTAATATTGTAGTGGGACAAAAAGACACCTGGCTTTTTATTCGATGTTTTTTGTTTAGAATGAAATAATGAAGATTGCGGGTAAGGGGTGGCAAGGGGGTTTGAGCCGAGATCAAAACTAGGCATTCTACCACAAAGCGACGCCTGTGCTTGAATCTGTTTCAAAAAAAAAAGGGTCCCATCACAAAGTCAGGGGCGGCGCCAGGATGTTTTTACTGGGGGGAGGGGGGCAACCACGAAAAGTGAGTTCCTCCGGGGGGGGGGGGGGGGCAAGCTAGCTCTGCTCCTACTAAGTTTTCAATATATGCTTCCGGGCACTTGGGTGGGCATAGGGGGGGGGCAGGCGAGAATTTGGGGGGGGGGGCTCCAGCTCACCCTTGCCCCCCCCCCCCTGGCGCCGCCCCTGCACAAAGTCCTCAGCCGTAAATATCTTCAGCCGCAACATAAAAAAAAGTACAATTGCGTATGCGTGGACGCGCAGTCCATGAATAGTGCGCTTATTTGCAAAATGACAAATTTTGACGTAGTCGGCATTTCGCGGCTCTACTTGAAGTGGTAAACCTAAGGAGAGCTTACAATTTCACGATCGCAGACGTTCCTTTTCTATCGGCACAATTGCAGTGTCCACTTAGGAGCAAATATTATGGCATGAGAACGTTAGGGCGATCCGAACAGGTCCCGTTCATGCCATCCCGTTCCGCTCTTATTTGCGAAGCTTAAGGGTCCTGCAAAATGTCTTTTATCAAAGTTTATTACGCTAGTAACGTTCGGTTGAAATCGACCAGTCGTAATGCTGGACATAGCATAAGCAAGGGTAATGGGCCAGTAGAAAAGGACAATTACTATAACCAAACGAACTTCGTGAACTCCGTTTCCGTGTGCTTAAATTCACAGATACGCCTTACGTTGAAATAGTTCATAACATAGAGTTTCAGCCCATCCTGATGCTGGAAATATCACTAAATAACAATACCGGCTGACAAACGGGAAATAGGCTATAGTTACGAATTCGAGGCATTATGAACTTGTCGCTTGGTTCACTCGTTGTTTTCGAAGCGTCGTCATGTTCGCCAATCGACAGGAGCACTTTTTTTTGCAATGAAACTTAGCACGAATGAGTATTGAGATAGTCGGCATAGCGATTCAACTAGAAAAAGAAAGTTTAATGTAACGCGACGCGGACACAAATAGATCGAAAACAGACAGAATTGCAACGTAATCGCTTTTCAGAGTGCTCGATGTACCACGTCTATCTTTCACCTCAGGTTCACTGCCTTGTCGCACAGTCTTTATGCTCACGATAGTACTGGTGACGCCATCATAATTGTAGATATTGAGAATTGTGTGTACGTAATGCAGCCAGAGAGTAACTGTGATGGGCGTACAACAGTTGCAGCAGCTAGCGAAGCTCAGTCTAATAAAGAATGCTACCAGGAAGAGTGTGGAGACGGTGAACCACGATGCACGCGATTAATTAAGCTGGCTGTCGAAAACGCTCTTCTCGCTCCTCCTTTTCATTTCCGTGCAGCTGCTGGCATCGCTGAAGCGAAAGCTGGAAGAGTACGAAGCAACGTCCATGTCACCGAGGCTGAGACCGGTTGACTCGAAAGCCTTCCCCGAACTGCACGGTGGTGTGTGGGCTCCCTGGGAGTGACGACGCTGGAGGGCGCCTCTTTCCTATCCGCTCTCATAAAGCCACTTTTGTCGTCTATTCTTCTCCGAGGAGCACAGTTGTTTTGGCAGCGTTTGCGCTTGGTGTGAACCCCAATTGCGCATGCAGAAATTAACCGAGAGCGATCCAAATCGATTTCTCCCTTTCACTCGTTTTCTTTTCGTCGTGCCAGCATCACCATCCGTTCAACGATGTCTCATTGTGGTGATAATGTAAAGATTGTAACATTTACAGTTCCGACTGACAGTTGGACTTAACGTACGATCAATTACTAGATCAGTCGAGTAACTCCTGAAGCAGAGACTTTAATGATCACAGCGTAAGATGCCGCGTGATATTGTCATAAGAACGGCATATACTGGGCTGGTTGGTACATGATTAAGACGGGAACAAACAGCGCTAGACATGGACGGAAAAAGAATGACAGACGAAGGCACTGTCGTTCTTTCATTAAACCCAAGAGTTAGAGACTTCGTGGCAAGCTTCCTGCACCAATAGTGGAAGGTTTACCACACTGTACCGCTGCGATTCGGCACTCGTATGGTGGGTAAATTTGTAACAGTGACAGCTACGGTTTGTCCACGACGCATTGTACTATCGCAAGCTGCCGAGACTAACGCATCAGAAGGAACATCTTCCCAGAATTCATTTCGTGCTTGTGTATACCCGTCTGCGAGCCCACGTTGTCAGTTTCAGTTCTAAAAGACAAAGGCTGTAATGAAAAGCTGGCATAAAATAAAAATGGATGCTTAAGACTTTGTAAAGCGAATAATTATACAATCTGCCGGAATCTCGCAAGGCACACAAAAACAACTGTGCCCCATTCCTTCCCCCACGATTACTACCAGTTGCTGTAAGGGTAACTGATCCTATATAGCAACAACTTAGCATGTCTGTCTTTAATTCTTTGTTCTGTTACATGTGGTGGTTGATGTATACTTTCTTGAACATGAAATATACACTCTTTACTCTGTCGTGTGACTGGTGCAGGATTCATATATCTGCAACAGCCTTCCTTAGAAAGCAGCCGCGTTGTAGGTCTCTACGTGGGAGACACCCGCTACGTGCTAAACGCGTGCTGCAGCACTGAAATAAAGTTTTTCATTCCATTCCATTGACCAGCAGCAGCAGAAGCAGCAGCAATACTTTGGAACAAAAAAAAAGGGGGGGGGGTCAAACTTGCCAAATGATGGCGCTATATGAACATAAACGTGTAAACAAACAAATACTAACAGAGTTGATAGGTACGTGGGGTTTAATGTCCCAAAACGAGCATATGATTATGAGAGACGCTGTAGTGAAGGGCTTCGAAAATTTCGACCACTTTGGGTTCTCTAAAGTACACTCAAATCTGAGCACGCGGGCCTACAGCAGTTCTGCTTCCATCGAAAATGCAGCCGCCACAGCCACGATTCGATCCCGCGACCTGCGGGTCGGCAGCCGAGTACGTTAGCCACTAGACCACTGCGGCGGGGCAATTCTAACAGAGTAAAAACTAACTACAACTGTTTAAACTTGTTTATTAAGTACGCTGGTTAATACCTTATGCCTGAAATGCGGATTTAATACCAATACTATCATATTTTTACAGAACATGACGCTAGTTAGTTTCTGGTTTATTTACGTGCCAGAACCAAGACAGAATTATGAGCCATGACCTTTGACATACCTGTTTTTTTTTCATGTTCACCTCGAGGTTTATCTACAAGGGCGTTCCCGCATTTCGCCCTCATATAAATGTGGTAGTCATGGCCCGGTCTTGAACCCGTGACCAGCCTAATTAATAATGCGACATGAATTCCATCGCAATACTCACCGTACTCGTGCAGTGTTCCACCGTAGTCTACATTAGGTTCATTTGCAATCGACCCGGATGCCTTCATAGCGGGCGATATTTTATGTGGCTATCTCACAAAACGTGAAGAACGATCATATTGTCACGTGGTTGTGACGGTGAAAAAATCAAACACATCCGGTAAAGAAAAAGAAAACAATTGGGTGCACTTGTGTCCAGATAATAAAAAGTCAGTGTACAAGCAACACACGTCGTAAAGTGATAGCGGCAGTTGTCAAACCACGCCGCCATGGTAAGCGGCATCAACGCCGGAACGCGTCGCCTTTTATACAATACAGTGATGAAACCTTCCCGCGCTATCACTGGTACTCGCGAAAGCTCTGGAATAAACTCGAATAGTCACATTCTGTAAGTGATCTTAACGGAGCAATCTGCACTAATCGCGAAGCATCCCAGACATTGCTGCACGGCCTTCCCCCGAATGGTGCGATCAGTTTTATTTCTTTTTATTTGAATGAAACTCAATCACACGAAAATTAAAAGAATAAGCTTGTAGCAATATATTAGCACATATAGCTTCGCTGCGAAACGGGCGGCCCGACGTGCAACCACACTACACATACACACGCACAAATTCCGTCTACTCCATTGTTTTTTTTTGTCAGCTTCACTACACTTCATACAACTTCACAGTGGTGCACTCTTTTCAGGCGAAGAAATGCTTCAAGATCTATAAATGTGCCGGGTAGCGCACTCAGACAACACGTGGTTTACCGCGTTGAATTTTTCGCACGCCACAGTTCTTCAGACGACAGGATACGCCAGTAGTCGTAGATGATGATGAAAATATAGAAAAAATAGAAGTTATCGAGAATTGGACGCCTGCACAAGATACGGGTAAATTGAAAAAGGAAATGCACGCTCTGCAGCGAAAGTACCCAATTATTGATTCATTGGGAGGTACGTGGAGTTTAACGTCCCAAAACCACTATATGATTATGAGAGACGCCGTAGTGGAGGGCTCCGGAAATTTAGACCACCTGGGATTCTTTAACGTGCCCCCAAATCTGAGCACACGGGCCTACAACATTTCCGCCTCCATTGGAAATGCAGCCAGCCGCTGCAGCCGGGGTTCGATCCCGCGACCTGCGGGTCAGCAGCCGAGTACCCTAGCGACTGGACCACTGCGGCGGGGAAGTAATCAATTATGCAGGCTTAATGTCAGTTTTGTTTGTCCGCAAGAACGTGAAAGCGCGCATTCAGCCGAATTTCGAATCTGGTCGAATTAACTTGAAGTGAACTTTATTAAACGAAGTATCACCAAACCGAAGCATTTGGAAAGCACTTGAACCCTTAGAAAAATGCCAGTATGGATCTATGCAACTACGCCCTAACTAAACTTACAGGAAGGAGACGGAGATATAGAATTTCGTTTGAGCAAGGAAGAAGCGCTCTGCCATTATGCCAGCATGGTTTGCCTTAACCGATAATTTGTGCAAGAAAACAATTGAACAAGTACTGCCGCTCAAAAAATCTCACACAGATTTGTAGAGTTAACTATAACGTGCCCTCCGTAATCACCAACGCCATGCGATGGCGCATACCACTGATTTCTGAGGCACGCGCATGTTGTTGTGAATCGCGCGAAATTGATGCCAACGTGACGCTGTGCGCATCACTTTTTCCAGCACATCGACAGACACTCGAGCCATCCCTGCTTTCCTTTTTTCTCGTTTCTCTCTCTCTCGACAGACACTCGAGCCAAAATCCACTGTTCATAGCCTAGATTTAAGCGATGCGTTTAGAAATTACGAGGTACAGTTAAGGCATCTCAGTGAACAATATCGAGCAAATTAAGACACAGTGCAGGAAATTGAACGAGCGGTGGTAATTTGCGAAGATACGTGAGAGTTTAATTAGTCACACGAAAGGCTGGGCTGCCGCTCCAACCACAACCGAAAGATTGGCTCTTCAGGTTGCGCTTGTTTCCAGAGCAAGACATCTGCTACAACCACCCCTCAGAAATTCGTTCAGTACATGCGTAAATAGGGCTCAAGTGGCAGAAAAAAAAGTTCCCGTAGTACTCTCCGAGAAGCCTTCACATTCGTCCTCCATCGATGGGCCGTTCACGTTTAGGGAAACGTAGTCTATACATTGTACGCAGAGGAGATGTTACGGTCTCAGGCTCACGAGGCGATGAGAGAAGGCGGAGTCGCTTCACGCACGCTGCGCCTGGCCCGCCGGGACACGTCAGTTGGCAAAGAGGCGGATGGCCACCGTGATGGCGACGCTGACCAGCAGCAAGGTGCCGGTGAAGGCGGCACGGAGGATGAGCCTCGGCGAACGCTCTTTGAGATCGAAGAGTGGACGCCGATGCTTCGTTGATTGGCGCACCCACAGGGACACCGTCGACGAGTTGTCCATGTCTGAAGAGTGCGAATGCGCGCAGAAGGTGAACATACGCGGAGGCCTTGGAACAAAGCAACCGAATTTGTTTGTTTGTCTCTTGTACGTACTGGCACATACCCACTCTGGGGGATTGGCCATGAAATCTAGTAGTACCCTATATGTGATACACTGATTGAGAGCCTTTTGTCAAAAAAAAACAAAAATAATGAAATAATAAAAAATAATAACAAACTAAAAATAAAATAAAGATGAATCAGTAAAAGTAAAAAATTAGGATAAAGATAAGAGAAAATAAGAGAAAATGCGAGATAAGAGAAAATAAGAGAAAATGCGAGCTAATACTATATTAGAAGACTGACCTTTTGAGTAGACCAGACAGTTGAGTTTATCCCACCTGGTCAAAATTGAATGAATGTGTGACTTTCATTCACATTATCGCAAATATTCGTCAAAAATATATTTAAGCAGTCCTTGTAAATACATGCGCTTAGATTCTTGAATAAAATTGCATACAGCATCGAATATGTTTCTGTGGCAATGTCCCAAGCTAGAGGCACCAAAACTAAGAACATTATCTGCAGTTAAATTGAAGCCTACTGCGGGAAACGGAACAACTATAGGTCTTTTTTGTTTTGTTTTGTTTCCCTGGGATGATGGCTCATACCCACTCAGGGGGATTGGCCAAGAAAGTGTAGTGCAGTTTTTCTGTGATCATTTTAACTATGTGTAATGAATTGGTATTATAATAAGACTTCCTGATCGATCTTCTTCTTTTTTGGTGGTGATGATGATGATTCCTCTTCCTAATGTCACTGGCCCTCAAAATTAAATGGGTTAAGAACTGGACGGCAGTATGATGCCCCGGGGTCGTGACATGGACGAAGGAAGCAGTCGACATCCTCAAGGGGAAACTCTTTATTTGGCCGAACTTGTGGCCGTGACATAGAAACTGAAAATACAGCAAGTAGTGCACTGACATCAGAGCACATAGCCAACACATCCAATGTTTATAGCATGTAGGTGTTGACGGAGCGTCGGTCGTCGATAAACGTAGCAGCCGTTAAGCGCGTCGGCCATTATACGCGTACATGTTGTAGCGATCGGGCTATGCCTTGACCCAGCGAGTCATTTGCCACGCCGGATTAGTGCAAAAAGGACAGTCTCGCCACGTCTGGACGGAGGAAGCAACAGAGGCCGGCCCCACGAGACGTCGCCTACTGATTGACAGCGGCGCCAACGGAGTGGAATGTCGCCAAAGAGGGTTTTGGAGCCGCCGCTCTATCTCCCGCCTGCGCCAGCCACGCATCGTTAGCGCGTTAACCTGCAGACGACGACGGCGCTGGTCAAAGGGCTCTCCCCAGAGGAATCCACGAACCGGGCACCTCTCAAAAGATCGGCGCTTGTTTAATCTATTGTCAAGTAGCCGACCGGCTGACTGCCTATGCCCGCCAGGCATTGTCCCGGAGTACGAGACGTAGTGTCGCCAAGACGCCACCAAGAGGACAACAGGGACGGCGTCTTCCTGGGGGAGACCGCGGCGGCTGCCGCGGATCGCCCCGCTAATTGAGCGAACATAATCGGCGGACCCTTTGAAGTATGCGGCCAGGATCGTGGGCACTCTCGACTAAAGGCTCACACACGACGATGAAGAGCTTTGCTGGCGCCACCAAAGTGCAGTGTTCACGGGGACCTTGCATGCTCCCCCCCCCCTCACCTGTGTGTGCGTGATTGGTGGTCGACTCGTAGAGGAGGAGCCCGACAGGGCATAAAACGACACGGCAGAGTGCTGGACGTCGCTCTGAACTAAGTAAAGTTCAACCACCACGCTCGTGGTTTGGGAAACCACTAGTTCTTCTCTTCTCTTCTGTCATCTCGACAACTCCCTGTAATGATGTAAATAAATCCGTTAAGTTTGCTCAAAGCTCTCCCCTAGTCCTTGGCTCGACGGAGCGACGGCGATCGGCCCCGCTACCCGCAGATTACGGTCGCCGCGACGCGCAACAACTGGTGGCAGCGGTGGGATGCCATCAGCAGCGACCTTCCTTTCCATCCGCAACAACTGGATGGCAAGCGGTTGGATGTGAGCCTGGAGGACGGAGAATGAACAACACGCCGAGATCATGGAGACTGGCAGCTGTGGACTGGTGAGTGCTGGCTTTGGTTTTTTGGTTGCCAGGCTGATAAGATAGAAGTGCAATCTTTTCGCTGGTAGAGGCTACCACAGAAGCAGTTGTTTACGGAACTTCTGGGTAGAGAGTGAGCTGCACCACACTAGTTCTCTGTCATGGATTTGAAGCGTTTGTTGAAGAATCAGCTACTGATTCTGGGGGAGGAGCTGGGCGCAGAAGTAGATGTGGGGATGAAGAAACACGCAATTGTTGGCGCTATCGAGGGATTGAATCTGACCAGTGAAGAAATTAAAGAAACGTGGAACGAGATTCAACAACAGGAACAGGAGCGTCAGGAACGGCGAGAGCAAGAGAGAGAACAGTGGAAGGAAACCCTAAAGGTAAAGCTGGAAGAGACAAGAAGATCAATACAGTGCCTTAGATGGTCTCAAGTAAATTCGAGGATCCATCCATTCGAAGAGGGCGAGGATATAGAGAGTTACCTAACCTCTTACGAGAATGTTTGCACAGACCTAGGGCTCGACGAAGACTACTGGTCTATCGCCTTATTGAGTGTCTTTCCATGCGACTTAATTGGTAGAATAGGGTACCTTTCCAAAGACGAGTTCAACAGTTACAATGTAGCTAAGGCAGCCTTACTACGGTGCTTCGGCATCAGAGCTGACAGAAAGCAAATTGAATGGAAGCTCATGAACGCTTCGTTGAAGAACGCGCGGCGGTGTGCTGGTATTAAAACCAAGCCTGAGAGAGGTCCGCGTGTCTCTCATAGCACCAAGGTGAATAGTGAGTGCAAATGGGAGATAGAAAAACGGGAGCGAGGTGAAGAGCTTGAGCGAGCACTCAGCCTAGATATTGAACTGTCGGAACAAAAAGTCGAGGCAACGCAGTGGAAGATTCAGTCATCCGCAAGTGTAGAGCACGAGAAGTGCGAGGTGCAGCCCAGAGCTTTAGAGAAGGCTAGCACGTGTGAACATAGCAGCGGATTCAAAGGCGAATCGAGTTTGAGTGCTGCGAATGAGGCTGCGCTGAGTAGAGAGGCCGACGAAGGCCAGAGCGAGTGCGACGAGGTACTGTGCCAGTTAAATGCTAGCGAAACAGCTAGGATAGCTGTAGAAAAACTGGTACAGACCTCAACTGGGTTTGTCGCGGCGGTGGATCTTGCAAATGAGGTTGAAGAAGTCAAGAACACCGGAGAAGGCTCAGAAGCAGCGAGCGTAGAGAAGGGTATCAGTGCAGTTGCAGACAGCTCTCAGGAATGCGAGCAAGATTTTTCGAAGGCAAGCAGCTGCATTGTTCCTAAGTGTGTTAACAAGTCCGCCGGTCTAGAGGGTGAGAATAAAGATGACCAGGTCAAAAATCATTTAGACCGCGCGACTGAGACAGCTGACGAAAGCTGTGAGAGGGTTCACGAGTGTGAGATGCGATCGGGAGGCTCGGAAACGACACGCAAAAATCGGCGCAGACGAAAGAGACGTCGCAAATCCGCGAGAAAGACGAACAGTACTACGCGTGTAAAAGAAGGCGCAAAACCTGTCAGCGTAGCAAATAAAAGCTTTGCAGCAGCGTCAAAATTACATTGCATGCGTCCGAGCAACCGGACGAAAAGTAAGAGGAAAGCGGGTTCGCGAATGGAATTGCGTGGAGAGCGCCGGTCTTTCCGTTCTATCCACAGAACGTTTCAGGGCGCACCTGAGTACAGCGTTAGCACAGGTGAATCGGCCAGACAGGGCGACAGAGCCAAGAAATCAAAGTGCCGATACACTGTGACAGGTGGTGCAGAGGCACCCTTGAGCGGTAAAACCATTGATAACTCAACCGGCAACGAATTCACCAGCGGTGCAGGACAGGTCGGTCGCAGACGTCGCCGGAAACGAGAGAGGCGTACGCGAGCGACAAAGCGAAGGGGTGAAAGAGGGGGCAATCAGCCGGGCGAGCGGCCCAAGAGTAGGTTACCAGCCAGTTCAAAGAAAGGTCCTTTGTGGCGTAAAGTAAGGTTCCAACGGCGGAAGGGTAGGCCCCAGCGCGCATCCCCGCGACGGAATGTACGCAGGAGATTTAAGCTTTGCGGGAACGGGATTGTAGAAGGGGTCCTAGAGGAAAAGGAAAAGCCACAATAGCTAAGCACCACACGCGAGCTAGCCCAAAGAAAGGATGGCCACTCTGTCCCACGCATCGCTCCGGTCTCCTACGCCGAACTGATAGAAGACCGCCAAAATCGCGAATGAGGCGGAACGCTGCAGTTCAGCTTGTTGCTCGTGCACGTTGTAGTCTCGCGCGTTTTCAGAGTCGAAGACCACGACCGCCGCGTGTACGGCTGAAGAGGGAGCGACAGCTGTAGGAGGGAGAGTCGGACACAGGAGTTTATTTTGAAACATACTTGTTTGGTTATATTTGGTTTTAAAGTGGTGTTCCTGTGTCATCTCCACAGCTAGTTTGCTTGGACATTTTTTTCTTCCCTCTAGATTTTCTTTGCGTGTAAGCTTTGTCAAAATTTCGAGTTCAATGGTTCAGCGTTATGAGGAGGCAGTGGCCCTCATCAGTCAACCGACTGCATGAAAGGAGTTTTTTAAGATACGAGCACGCAAATCGTAAATGAAGTGTGGTTCGCCCGCTAAATTGGAAAGCGTGGTAACGTTGGTCGAGTGGAGCAGGAGTTTCTAGGCTTTGTGCCAGTTTTTGTGTAGCGCGAGATTGTCGACCGTCTTAAAAGAGTAAATGAGCAATGTTTGGGAAGGCTTTAGAATAAAACCAAACAAAAGCAATTTTCGAAATGCTCATGGGGATAAACATTTGGTACAGAAGTTTTAAGCGCAAAATTAACGCCTGTTTTGTTACGCACTCCTGACGTGTACATCAAGTGTTGTTGTTCCTTGCGTTTGTTCCTTGAGAAAATTCACGTTCAGATGAGGGTTTAAGAATACCTAGGTGAGAGAGATATCGCCTATGGTTAGGTGCGTGTGGGTATGCTGGCGCTCTTTGAATGAGAGTAAGATGTCATGCTAGAGTGCACAGCAAAGTCTTGTGCGTTCTTTAAAAACATGGGCTGACATGAAACTACATTCAGCAAATAAGCGTGTTAGTGTACGAAATTGCATTACCCTTTGTTATTTTGGTATGTGCTCAGGGATCAGTTGAATTCTTTAGCTGAGCGTCGTGTTATACGGAACGTTGAGGGACGTTTTCCGTAATGATTTTAAGGGGTATTTGGAGTAATTGAAATTTTTTGCTGTGGGCAAGAGTATTAGTGTGGTTGCCATTTAAAAGAACAAAAATAAAGCGTAGGTGCATTGTGGCACATTTGAAAGACCGGCCTGGTTGCCGAAAACTCATTGCCGGCGCTTGCTGGTTCTAGCGGTTGGTCTTCGTGGTTTAATTGGTGTTGGGAGACTGCGGTTACTGTGATCTCTCCCGTCGAGCAGCTGATACTACCCGACGTCCGAGATCTTCCCGTCGGCGGAGGAGCTGTAGCGATCGGGCTATGCCTTGACCCAGCGAGTCATTTGCCACGCCGGATTAGTGCAAAAAGGACAGTCTCGCCACGTCTGGACGGAGGAAGCAACAGAGGCCGGCCCCACGAGACGTCGCCTGCTGATTGACAGCGGCGCCAACGGGATGGAATGTCGCCAAAGAGGGTTTTGGAGCCGCCGCTCTATCTCCCGCCTGCGCCAGCCACGCATCGTTAGCGCGTTAACCTGCAGATGACGACGGCGCTGGTCAAAGGGCTCTCCCCAGAGGAATCCACGAACCGGGCACCTCTCAAAAGATCGGCGCTTGTTTAATCTATTGTCAAGTAGCCGACCGGCTGACTGCCTATGCCCGCCAGGCATTGTCCCGGAGTACGAGACGTAGTGTCGCCAAGACGCCACCAAGAGGACAACAGGGACGGCGTCTTCCTGGGGGAGACCGCGGCGGCTGCCGCGGATCGCCCCGCTAATTGAGCGAACATAATCGGCGGACCCTTTGAAGTATGCGGCCAGGATCGTGGGCACTCTCGACTAAAGGCTCACACACGACGATGAAGAGCTTTGCTGGCGCCACCAAAGTGCAGTGTTCACGGGGACCTTGCATGCTCCCCCCCCTCACCTGTGTGTGCGTGATTGGTGGTCGACTCGTAGAGGAGGAGCCCGACAGGGCATAAAACGACGCGGCAGAGTGCTGGACGTCGCTCTGAACTAAGTAAAGTTCAACCACCACGCTCGTGGTTTGTGAAACCACTAGCTCTTCTCTTCTCTTCTGTCATCTCGACAACTCCCGTAATGGTGTAAATAAATCCGTTAAGTTTGCTCAAAGCTCTCCCCTAGTCCTTGGCTCGACGGAGCGACGGCGATCGGCCCCGCTACCCGCAGACTGCGGTCGCCGCGACTCGCAACAATGTTAACGCTATAGCGTTCGCGTAAGTTACAGAAGTAACTCTATAATGTTCGCGTCGAGCACGTAATCGCGTTGGAGGCTCTAATATTATCTAGATAGTTTCCAGTCACGCAGCCATGGTGCAAGGCAGTATCGACACGTTTTTCGGGCCGGTATAACATAAAACGCGAAAAAGGAGAGTGGCTTTCTTAAAGGGCCCCTAAACCACTCTTGAGGTTTTTTTTTTGTTGTTGTTTTTTGCCACCTGGAGGAAACCGGCACCGAGTTCAAAGACGAGAGAGTAGTTTCTTTGCCACTTCCTTCTAACGCTAGCGGCTGGAAATACGAATGTCCTGAAGTATGGCCGCCCCTTTTTCGACTAATTCAAGGTGGCAATGTTCTTCGTGTAACAAACGCACGCGAGACACGGCTTATACATACCTACATTGAGTTCACCGGAGATTTAAAGTAACACAATCATAATCGGGTGATTGGGTTTATACTTCATTGTCGATGGCTTCCACAAATAGTCAAAAATAAATAAATAAATAAATAAACATGATCAGGGATTCCTTAATTAGTTTACATATTGAAGTCGGCCAACATAAACATTCACTGCATGCCAGAAGAAACCCGCAGCATTTTCGAAAGCTCGTGTTCTACAATGCATTTTTGAAACGAAAATAGAAGCTTTCGCTTTTATACTTCGGTCGTTTCTGCTCGTTGGAAAGGCTTCAGATTTCAGAGTTGGTTTTAGGGAGTGTGCGTTAGGCATACTTCACTGTCAAGCAATTCATACATGACGTTTGAAAGGTATACATCAAAAAAAAGGGGGGAGGAGGAACTTTGTGAAGGGTCTCCCCCTCTACGGCTAAACACAAGGGGGATCAGGGCCCCCCTGACACATCAATGACTTACGCTATTGGTAGTAGTAGTAGTAGTACTTTATTTACAGTAAGCCGGATACAGAGCTCACTGCAGGGGCAAAGGGCTAAAGGCGAACAGCCTGACAAAGGCCCTTGTCCCTCCGCAGTCCGTGACAGTGCAAAGCTTAGACAACAGCACTGACAAACAATATATATATATTCAATACATTGGTTTCATGCAACCTGCAATTACGCATGGCGTCTTACGCATTCGTCTATAAGACGCCGCGAAGGTGAAAGCCATCCGGTGCGGCTCTTTTACCGCGTACATTACTTCATAGAAACGCCGAATATATGAAGTGAACAGGCTTGATGCGAACGCCTCGAGCAACGATGTGGTCAGGCGAATTTAGGCCGAGTCACGCGAATGTCACAAAGACGAAGTGATCCACGCAGCTCACCCGCGCGGAGCCATGAGGTGCGCAAATCCTCGAAGTGACGTCATACGATGGATGGATGGATGGATTGATATGGATGTACCTTTTGCAAGCGCGGTTCGCAGCTTCGCCACCAGTCGCACACCAGGCAAATAGTCACACTCGTGAACTCGGCAATGCTCTACGAAGGCGGGATTACGGGCCGTCCGGTTCATGACGTCAGTCTGGAGCGCGTGCCCATTGGTGTAGGCAAGTGTGCATCCGGTTTTTTAAGCAGGAAACGCTGCCGAAGTTGCAGCCGAAAGTGGTTTGTGCAACACTTCGCAAGAGGACAACACACACCAGTGTTGCGACACACGCCATCTTGGAAGCATACAAAAGCTCTGTGCACATAAAACACACACACACACACACACACACACACACACACACACACTGTTACGATCGGCCCTGGGGAGCCAAGCAGGAAGTGTTTGGGGGAGAACCGGTTCTCGACCCGCGGTGGCGGCCACCCCCACCTCCCCATTCGGGTTCCTCCTCGCCGGGAGAGCTACGGGGTCTGCTGTGCGTTCGTGACCATATTTGGTAACATTTTGGGGCGCCGGGACCATATATGGTGTTGGGTTGTGCCACTCCTTGTGTTGTGAGAGGTGTTTTCCCCTCCCTCGTGGCCGAGGTGCCGGCGACACTGTATTGGCTGACGATGCGGACAAGGCGCCCAGTGTCAACAACGTGGCGCTATAAAATGCCGAAGACGTTTTGTATCACACGCACTCTTCTCTCTTTGGGTCAGTTGACCACTTCTCCACTTGTAAATAAATCTCTGTTGTTCGTTCGGGCGCTTCTTCTCGCTGAATTGTTGGACGATGGATCCTGCGACGGGGCCAGCTACCGAAAACGAGACCGGCAGGACCCGGAGTCCCAACAACTGGATGGCAGCGGCGGGATGCTGATAACCCCGAAAGCGACCACTGGACGGAGTGAGCCCGAAGTTCAACAACGGGACGACAGGAGAAGGATTACACGAGCTCATCGACTTCCAAAGGGAATCGAACGGCACTTCTGAGAGGCACGACGCCGGAGACATGACTGCGAACTGGGTGAGTGCCGGCTTTCTCTGTTAAATTTTACCAGGCATTTACTCTATGTGTTAAGTAAAAGCTGGTAGAGAGGGGCTGTCTTGGTCATTGTGTTAACAGGTAACTTGCGTCAGGCGGAAATTGTGTGATAGCTTGGTTAAGCTCTTTCTGTCAGTGGCGTCAAGGTTAACAGTGACAGGGCAGGATTCCGTGTAAGAGCTTTTGAAGCTTTATTTGTAGACTAAGTTAACGGAAAACTTGAGGCAAGGCAGGAACCTAGAGCTGTCGTTGCCGTCAAGGTTAATTAGTTGCAAAACAGGAATCTTTGTGGAACAGAGACAGCGGTACTGGAGGCAGCCATGAATCTGAAATCCCTGCGAAAGTCCATGTTGTTGCTACTTGCAAGGGAGTTGAATCTGGAGGTGTCGGACTCTCAAAGAAAGCCAGAGCTGATAGAGGCGATTCTCGCATTGGGGGCGGAGGATGACGAGCTGTCAGAATGTGTCGAGGAGATTCAGGAGAGGCAAGCGGCAGAGGCCGAAAGAAAGGCGGCCGAGGCCGAAGAAAAGGCGGCGGAGGCCGAAAGGAAAGCGGCAGAAGCCGAAGCAGATAAGATGCGAAAGCACGAGCTTGAAATGAAGCGCCTCGATTTAGAGATTAGCCATAATAGTAGAGCAGGAGGCAGCGAGGCATCCGGTACAGCAGAGCGGGTCAGGTTCAAAATGACGGACCTAATGAGATCGTACAAGCTAGGGGAGGACATTGGGCTGTTCCTCGTCAACTTTGAGAGAACTTGTGAAAGGCAAGGTTTCAGCCAGGATACATGGTCTCAACGCTTGTTGTCCCTACTTCCGGGGGAGGCCTCAGAAGTAATCGCGCGCCTCACGAAAGAGGAGGCTGACGAGTACAGTGAGGTAAAGTCGAGCCTTCTCAAGAAATACAGGTTGTCAGCGGAAGGTTTCAGACAAAAATTTCGCAACGCCGTAAAAGAGAGCAATGATTCATACCCGGAGTTTGCTTACAAGTTAATGGCCAACATGGGGGAGTGGCTGAAAGAGGCAAAGGCGTATGGTAATCATGACAAGGTGCTCGAGTGTATCGGTCTGGAACAATTCTATCAAAGGTTACCAGAAAAGGTGAGGTTCTGGGTTCAGGATAGACCAGACGTGAACACCGTAACAAAAGCCGCAGAGCTCGCTGAAGAATTCGTTACGCGCCGCGCCCTCGGGGCAAACAGCGAGCCTAAAAGGGAAAAATTCCTACTACCGAATAAGGCGCCGTTTAGAAAACAACCAACAAGTCTCGCACAAAAGGGTGAGGGAAACAATTCATCTAACCCTGGGGCGTCGGCAGAGGCAAGCAAAAGGAAATTTGAGGCGAGAAAACCGGCTGCTTGTTTCAATTGCCACGAAACAGGGCACTTCGCGAAAGACTGCCCGAAAGAAAAGGTGGCCTTTTTATCTATAAATGAAGCCGACGAGAACATGAAGTTGTTAGAGCCCTATATGTACGACCTTATCGTGAACGGCAAGCAGTGTCGGGTTATTAGAGACTCCGCAGCCACTATGGACGTAGTTCATCCGTCTTTTGTTCAGTCCGGACAGTATTCAGGAGACTGTGCCTGGATTAGACAAGCCGTAGAAGCAAACAGTCAGTGCCTTCCCGTAGCTAAAGTTGTCCTTAAAGGCGCATTTGGAACATTGGAAACAGAAGCCGCGGTATTGCCATATCTACCCCCTCAGTATCCTTACTTATTTTCAAATAAGTCAGATCAAATGCTGAAGGAGAAAGGTCTAACGTTGGGAGAAGGCATAGTGCAGGCATTGACTAGATCAAAGGCACGTGCGCTGGCTGCGAGAGCAACATTCACTGAGGCAAACAAGCCTCAAATCGACAACGGGCCTGGTTGCGAGTTGGACACCACGGCAACAAATCGACTTGTGCGAGAACAGGCTGCAGAAGCCGTAGTCGCGGAGGCAACCATTCCTAAAGGCGACGTTGAACCTCCTCCCGAATTGGAAGGGGTCAATTACGCCTCGTTGACCGAGCAAATAGAAAATGCCGTTGCTCCCAAGCCGATTCCTGGTAGTACAGAGGATAGCACTGAGGGTGACACATTCCAGGTACTAGGAAATACAAAAGAGTTGTGTGTCATGCCAACTTCGGATAATTTCAGTCGGCTGCTGCAGGTGAGCCCCGCTTCATTAATAACCGAACAAAAGGGTGACCCAACGCTTAAGCAATTCCAGGACAGTTCGAAAGAGGGAATCGCCAAACGAAATGTGAGATTCCAAGAGATGAGCGGCATACTCTATCGAAAATATCTAGATAGGCGAGGAGTAGAGTTTGACCAGGTAGTCGTACCTCAGGCGTATCGTCAGGATTTGCTTAGTTTGGTGCATGGAGAATCATGGTCAGGCCACTTAGGCGCAAAGAAGACGAAAAATCGTCTTTTACAGGAATACTACTGGCCTGGATGCTTTAAAGATGTAGAGAGGTTTGTAAAATCTTGCGATGTGTGTCAGCGAGTGGGTAAGCCGGGAGATAAGGCGAAATTTCCAATGAAGCTGGTACCCGTAATCACGGAACCCTTTCGTCGGTTGGTAATTGACACAGTAGGTCCTTTGCCCAAGACAACTTCAGGCTACCGTCACATCCTGACCTTAATCTGCCCAGCTACTAAATTTCCAGAGGCGGTCCCGCTAAAAGAGCTAAGTTCCGTCGAAGTAGTGAACGCACTTCTGTCCGTGTTTGCCCGGGTAGGCTTTCCTGCCGAGATACAATCAGACCAGGGCACCATTTTCACGAGTGCCTTAACGACAACCTTTCTAGAGCGGTGTGGCGTGAAATTATTGCATAGTTCAGTCTACCATCCGCAGTCGAACTCGATAGAAAAGCTTCACTCCGTGATGAAGCGAGTGTTAAGAGCCTTATGTTTTGAACGGAAAACTGACTGGGAAATGTGCTTACCTGCAACGATGTTTGCACTAAGAACTGCACCACATGAGACAACAGGGTTTACGCCAGCGGAACTTGTTTACGGCCGCAGACTGCGGTCTCCTCTTCGTATGCTGAGAGAGTCGTGGGAAGGTCAGGGTGATGATCCTGTAGTAGTGGAATATGTCCTCACCTTATTGGATCGTCTAACAACAGCCCAAGAACTGACCGAGAGTGCGATGACCAAAGCACAGCAGAAGGCTAAGCTTTACTACGATCGGACCGCTAAAGCACGACACTTTGCTGTAGGAGACAGGGTCATGTTGTTGAGGCCCTCCCAAAAGAATAAGCTTGAAGTGCAATGGGTCGGCCCGGCCGAAATTACTCGAAAATTGTCTGACACCAACTATGTGGTAAAATTACCAGGAAGTCGTAAGGCACACCAGGTGTATCATAGCAACTTACTCAAACCCTACAAAGAGAGGGAAGCCATCGTGAACATGACTTTAAATGTTCCGGAAGAGGTTCCGGCAGAAATCCCTGAATTAGCTCCCGAATCGGACGAAGTCCCGATCGAGAAAAGAGTTGAGGATTTAGTATCAAAGTCACAACTAACAACGAAGCAGAAGCAGGAATTGCGTGGTCTTTTGACCGAGTTTAAGGACAGATTTGTAAGCGAGCCAGGCCGGACATCCGTCCTCGCTCATGACATAGAGCTTACCTCGTCGGAACCGGTAAGATCTAAGACGTATCGGGTGTCTCCTCGCCGGCTTGAGCTAATAAAAGCAGAGGTTAACAGGATGCTGGAATTGGGTGTGATTGAGCCGTGTGAAAGTGATTACACTTCCCCGTTAATTCTCGTGGAGGTACCCGGCAAAGATCCGCGTCCTTGCGTAGACTATCGTAAGTTAAACCTCATCACCAAGGATCAGACATACCCAATTCCCCACATTGAGGAACGCGTCGAGAGGGTAAGCAGCGCGCAATTTATCTCAACGCTAGACCTAGTGAGAGGATACTGGCAGGTGCCGCTCACCGAGAGGGCGAGCCGGTATGCTGCATTTATTTCACCATTGGGGACATTCCGCCCTAAAGTGTTGAGTTTCGGCCTAAAGAACGCGCCTTACTGTTTTTCAAACTTAATGGATAAGGTTTTGCGGGGTCAAGAGGACTTCGCATTGCCTTACTTGGACGACGTCGCCGTGTTTTCCTCGTCCTGGCCAGAACACTTGGCGCATTTGAGAGCAGTACTGACACGCCTACGCGAAGCAGGTTTAACGGTAAAGGCGCCCAAGTGTCAGCTAGCACAAGCAGAGGTACTCTATCTCGGGCATGTTATCGGTCGAGGGCATCGCCGTCCCTCTGAAATGAAAGTGGCAGCTATCCGAGATTTTCCCCAGCCCCGAACGAAAACCGATATTCGGGCTTTTCTTGGAATAGCTGGTTACTATCGTAAGTACATCCCTAGATATTTCCGACATTGCCAGCACTCTTACTGACGCGTTGCGCAAGACCGAGCCCCAAATGGTCGACTGGGATGAGGAGAAAGAAAAGGCTTTCCGCGTTTTGAAAGCGGCCTTGTCGAGCCAACCTTTGCTTAGTTCACCGGACTACTCGAGACCTTTCATAGTACAATGCGACGCTAGTGATAGAGGCACGGGGGCAGTTCTTAGTCAAAGGGATGAGGGGGATCAAGAGCATCCCGTCCTATATGTTAGCCGGAAACTCACCCTTCGCGAGCAGGTTTACAGCGCTAGCGAAAAGGAATGTGCGTGCTTGGTTTGGGCAGTCCAGAAACTGGCTTGTTATATTGCCGGAAGCAAGTTCATTGTGGAAGTGGACCACTGTCCTCTCACCTGGCTACAAACCATGTCCTCTAAGAACGGCCGCCTGCTGCGTTGAAGCCTCGTTTTGCAACAATATACATTTGAAATACGCTACAAAAAGGGTGTACTCCATGGCAACGCTGATGGCTTAAGTCGATGCCCCTGACGCGAGAGGATGTCTCGAGAACTCTGGCATTTTTTTTCCTGACCTAAACAAGAGCTAGTGATTGTTTTTTTTTACTCTTTTAGGTGTACTTGTTTTTAAAACGTTGAAGACACGGCTATCCAGGGTTTCGGGTTCGGTGTGCTTCCAGTGTTGTTGTTTTGTGTCACCTTAAAGTGTGAGTAACATTTTGAATAAATTATGTATTTCCTTTAATATCAGTTAAAGGGGAAAATTGCCTGGTGGAGTTTGGCGGAATTGTCCGGCGCTCACCGGCTGAGTAGTTGTGTTTTTCATGTGCGTATGTGACGTCTGTTGAGCCCACAATGAAGCAGGTGTTGCCCTCTACTTCATCAAAGACGGTCGTCACCAAACCGACTGCCGGCGCTGATCTCTCCGGACAGTGGCTGCAAACCTCAGCCCATCGAGATCTTCACCCCCCCCCCCCCCCCCGCGCGCGAGAGACTGTTACGATCGGCCCTGGGGAGCCAAGCAGGAAGTGTTTGGGGGAGAACCGGTTCTCGACCCGCGGTGGCGGCCACCCCCACCTCCCCATTCGGGTTCCTCCTCGCCGGGAGAGCTACGGGGTCTGCTGTGCGTTCGTGACCATATTTGGTAACATTTTGGGGCGCCGGGACCATATATGGTGTTGGGTTGTGCCACTCCTTGTGTTGTGAGAGGTGTTTTCCCCTCCCTCGTGGCCGAGGTGCCGGCGACACCGTATTGGCTGACGATGCGGACAAGGTGCCCAGTGTCAACAACGTGGCGCTATAAAATGCCGAAGACGTTTTGTATCAGACGCACTCTTCTCTCTTTGGGTCAGTTGACCACTTCTCCACTTGTAAATAAATCTCTGTTGTTCGTTCGGGCGCTTCTTCTCGCTGAATTGTTGGACGATGGATCCTGCGACGGGGCCAGCTACCGAAAACGAGACCGGCAGGACCCGGAGTCCCAACACACACACACACACACACACACACACACACACACACACACACACACACACACACACACACAAAAGGCCAGCCTGCAAAGCGTGCACCACCACGCATTACCTTTTATTGCGGCGAAGCTGTCACACTAGTGTGAAGATATGTCGTTTTCTCGTACTCTGAAATAAAAAACCCTTGGACGACGGCACACATGTTCCGTAGACTGGGCACGTTTCCCCTTAAAATATGTTGCAATGAGTTACGGGTCAATTAGCGCCAGCCAACGTTAGCGTGGTCTCAAAAGAAAAAAAGAGGAGGGGGGGGGGGGTGTCTATCACTGGTCTGAGCACATGCACCTACTATCTAATTACACAATTACACAGGCATTTTTTTAATTCCCCGTATATATCAAAATTAAGGCGGCAGGGACGCACGACTTTCTTGCTTCTCAGCGGCAGACACCAAAGCAGTTGGATCTTCGCCGGCAACCAGCCAGCGAGCAAAAAAAAAAAAAAATTCAGAGCCCTTCCACTACTGTGAAAATGGAAACCAGCACCTTCACGTCGTTTTCCCGTTCATTCGCGCTTCTGTACGCGTTGGTGCTTCATATAAATTCCTGTTCTAACTCCAAGCGAACCTCAAGCGTACGTCTCATAGCGAGCTCAAAGGGCAACTGCGACAAATCTAGTGCGACTTCTACGTCCCCAAACAAAGGAGCTCAACGATTGGTGGTACGTGCCACCACAGAATATTGCGATGCTAGTAAAACAAAAATAGGTGATGGCCAGAAGAACGTACTGCACTTAAGAGCCTAACCCACACAATACTATGTGCCCGGGCGGTATCCAGCCACTCACTTTAGGTGGGGGGGGGGGGGGGGCATCACATTAGAGATGGGGGCGTGGTCATGACTTTTTAAATGCAAAGCATTTCTTAGCGAATGTCGGCGACTTTGAGCGTATCTATCTATCTATCTATCCATCTATCTATCTATCTATCTAGCCACTTACGTTTGGGTGCTCTCGGGGTCACCCCCTTAACTTGATTGATTGATTTTGATTGATATGTGGGGTTTAACGTCCCAAAACCACCATATGATTATGAGAGATGCATACCCCCTTAACTTGGCATGAACCAAAATTAGCATGGGAGGGTAAGCTGTTTTGAAGAATGTGACGCGCTGGTCAAGACATGAATAATGTCAGAATCCCGTCGAGTACGTCGTCAAAGACTTCCCGCCAGACAGTAGCACATACCCACGGGCGGGTATGTGCCGCTGGTATGAGGGTATGTGCCACAGGTGATTGACACTTCGGTATCTACCCAGAAACGACAAGAACACTCAAAGGCAATTTTAATGCGCAAGCAAGCGTTAAGAAATCACCGACATCGGTAGCGTCGACCAGGCGAATGCAAAGAATAAATGTAAAAGTCCCAGCAGGAATCGAACCCGAGCATTCTGCGTGGCAATGAAGCATTTTACCAATGAGCTATGCCAGGTCTCGAAACTACTTTTTCAAATAGACGCTAATCTTCGTCAAACGTCGATTGTGGTTGCAGTGCTGCCTACCCAAATTTATAAACATTACTTATGTTCTCCTTTGATACAGCCGTCACGTCGAGTTAACGTCAATTGTAGTTAGTTGCCATGCGCTGAAGTTGATTTATGTAGCAGTGTCCAGGGCCAGCATCCTCGCAAGCATCAGCGCTTCATAT
Organism: Rhipicephalus annulatus; assembly: GCA_013436015.1. Lineage (NCBI taxonomy): Eukaryota > Metazoa > Arthropoda > Arachnida > Ixodida > Ixodidae > Rhipicephalus > Rhipicephalus annulatus. The sequence continues at coordinate 142,696 of WOVY01013770.1, forward strand.
CAGCTCCTCGTGTTGCTAATACGCATGTTTCAGTTGGCATCGTCGCGCAAGTGCAAATAACTGGTTATATAAACATGTGCAACTTTTCAACATGTCTGTGCGTGCAACATTTGTACATATATTTAGAGTCATTTTACGACATGTCACGCAATCAAAAATTTGCAACACGGTCACCTCCCTCCGCATGCTTCGCATAATGTCGATTCCCAGGTAGGTGGGATCTGTCAAATTTTTGTCTTTTCAAGCAGAAATACCCCGTGATCGCATACTGGTAATGTATGTTCACCATGGTTTCACTCATTTGTGCTGATTGGTGATAGAAGGTGGACTACAAGCTCTGAAGTGAGGGAGGTGGGTGCCGACACAAAAATTGCGGGGAGGGGGGCGATCACCTCTGAGCACCCCCTCTGGATCAGCCCTTATGTGCGCAAGTCATGCAACCATATCAAATGATGTAGAAATCATATTGGGTAGTAAGAAAACAGAAACGAACAGTCCCAGGCAGGAGGTACAAAGACAATCTGCGTACATACGCACCATAGTTATGTTCCAACTCGTAGCCAGCATACAAAAAGATGACCCAAAGGAAGCATTGTGCAAGTAAAAATAGGTCCCATCGAAATTGACAAATAGCAGTTAGCTGATTCACGAACAGGACAGCGCAAAGAACTGTAAGAAGGCGCAAGTTAGCTGGGACACCCTGAGGAAGATCACGCACTGGCATGTGAGGGCGCTCGCATCGCGGGAGCGTGTGGAGGCAATATATTCTAGGGACCATAGTGTAGGAGAAGGTAGGCGCAGAGCTTCGCCGCTCCTCTCCGCCCTGCGCCCCACTTACTGGTTATGGTACAAATCGTCGTCTCCTGCTTAATTTACGTCATCAAAATTACTACGCCGTGTACTCTCGGCGCAAAAAATCCATTCGCATTTCCCCACGATTCCCTTCAGAGAGGCGGGGGCAATTTTTTTTTTTTTTTATAACAAGGACCACGTTACCTTTTATCAGTCCATAGTGAACCTGTACTTCACACCGTGCATTGAATATAGGACATAATGAAAGGCATTTGCACCCACTAGAGACCTGTTTGATAGTGAACCTGTACTTCACACCATGCATTGAATATAGGTCATATTGAAAGGCATTTGCACCCACTAGAGAATTGTTTGACTTCAAGTAAAACCGTGAATTGTAGTTGCATATGAGAGGCTGCTTTAGGTATGACTCATGGATGGAAACAACTCTATTGAAAGGCCGGAGATGTTTACAACCCGGGCTTAGATCTCCCAAGAGGGGACTTCAAGACCTCGCCACAGAACACCTACCTCGCCTCATCGCCACCTCTCGGGCCCGCTGGACTGCCCACTCCCGCGCCTTGAAGTTGGAGCTCCGCAGAGCGGCTGCTCACTTCGACGCAAGAGCAGACGGAGCTACTGCCATTTAAGCTGCTGTAACAGTGCACTTCCAGAACATGTGCGAGAGTGTCGCTAGAGTTACCAATTTGCATGTAGCACTCGGGTATTGCGCCGGTATTTGCCGTAATCGCACCGGACCGAGGAACGTGTTTGTATACAGCTGTCGCCAAACGACTGCCTGGCATCGTTTCAGCTTGGGGTGAGGTAGGGGCCACATCCGCCTGCCTAACTGTTTAGTGCTTGGTAATGTTGTTATACCCAACTAAGCATTCTCCCACGTTTTTGAACCAGGAGGTCCGAACTCTACGAAGCGGTCTTAGACTCTGCACGGCGGGTCATTTCTCGCACATAGCGGTGACGCAGGCGGCGCCACATGATTGCATAGTGCACCTGCCCTTCGATTGCGTTGTAGATGTCGTACCACTGCTGGCGGCTTAAGTTCCGGCAATGCTCTCAAAGCTGACCATTGATCTGTGCGATGTTACGAAGCCTTTATGTTGTTGAGTCTTCCACCTTGCGTGAAGTTACGTCTTGGCTTCCCAGAGGTGGGCTAGTCGGCTGTCAATCTTGTTAACCTGGACTTCGGGTGCAACCATCTGTGTCGCCCTGTCCACGTCGCCTCACGCTTATGCAGCTGGATGAAAAAATTGTACGAACTTCGGTACCAGAATGCTACAGGCGCTAAGCTTGACACAATTTTCCACAATAAAAAATTTGTACTAGGAAAGAAACCAAGGAATACAATAGTGTTGTGGCATACATCATTACAAACTCTAAAAAATTTCACCACAGCTCCCTAGAAGCAATAATAAATCAAAAGCAGAGCTATATCGCCATGTATCCCTATAGTAATGAAAATGCAAACGTGTTTTACCTGCAAGTTTAACATAAAAAACACTTGAACACGGCAAAAACAATTTTTACAAAAGAATAAATTTTCATTGAAGCAATAAAAAATTAAATGTTTTCTAGGACAGGTCAGATCCCTTCAAGAATATACATTGCTACAGTATTGAGGCAAAGGTATCCAATTGTTCATTGCCATCATAACCTATATGCCATGCAGTGATACTAACAAAACTGACAAGACAGAATGCAGAATGAGTAACAAAGTTTATTCATTGCCATGATCCTCCTCAAGGAGGTAAAGAATGAGAAACATAATGGGCACATAGCACATACATGCAAAACAGGTCAACACGCTTTTCTCTTTGGCTGAGCAAAAGTGTAGTGTTGGAGGCGATAAATACAGTGTATTATGTGATGTCAAATTCATTAGTGAAGGTGCCCTCCATATGCATAATGTATTTCTGCTTATCTCGTGCAATCCCCGCAGCGTCATAACGTAAACAAAGCAGCTGGCAATGTCTATTCGGCTTCCACGCAGACAAGGAGACGACTTCAGGCAAGCAAACACAAGGTGCCGCTCGTTGTGATGTTGCTAACTTTGCAGTATCCTCCCGCTGTTCATTGATCCTACCAACCACTTGAACAAAGGTTGGTGAAATGGACCGCTCAGCCATTTCTTCATGCAAATGACAAGATGTATTCTCCTTATATCACTGCCTTTTATAGCTGAAGCGTCCAGCAACGCTGAAACAAAAGAAAGGAACAAGATAGTTAAGATTGATTGATATGTGGGGTTTAACGTCCCGAAACCACTATATGATTATGAGAGACGCCGTAGTGGAGGGCTCCGGAAATTTCGACCACCTGGGGTTCTTTAACGTGCACCCAAATCTGAGTACACGGGCCTACAACACAAGATAGTTAAGTTAAAAGCATTCTTCACAAAGCCAATGTAATACATTTAGAAACATGGATTGGCTCAAGGCCAATCTATGTATGGGAAATAAAAAAAAGCATGAGTATAGAACACTGCGAAATCACCACACCTGAAGTTTCATTGAATTAGGCGTCTCCTGAGCTACGTTGAACACTGGAGTGCCGTAAAATATAAGTTTGGCTTTCCGTGATTAGCATACACCACATTTCACTTCTGACGCCTATTATGTACAGTGGCATTCAGGAAGCTCATACAACTTCTCGAAAGCAGTCTGCTACAAGCTGCTCGTAACCATGTTCCATTTCATCTTTCACGTTGGGGACTCTTCTATAAAAACCTCAATGTGTATGCATCCTTGCAGACATAAAAGCCACATGATGTTCAAACCAATGGCAGCACAGCCAGAACCAAAAGCAGATACTAGGGTGTTCTAGCGGTGTTGGTTTACCACAAGGTAAGGCCAGCAATAACTTACTGCTGCAGTCTGCATGAAGACATTAGTCTACAAGACCTGTATTAGACACTGTCACCATTTCATCATGTTACTGTACATATAAAAACTTGTGTGTTCAATATGCGTTTGGATTTTGGTGTCCTAACACAGAATAGTGATGTCGTAGTACAAATGGTACAGTACTACTGGTACTGCTAAAACATTCTATTATTAGGTCTCTTGTGCTCTTGTAAACTATTCATATAATGATCTTTTAAACACGAGTCCATCATTCTCCAGCAATGTAAAAATTTAGGAATGCAGCAATGAAAAAAGAAAAATAAAGCAAGCCACTCAGACACACCTGAAAATGCATAACCTTAAACAAGAAGTACTCATCTTAACTACATTATTATTTTAATTGCAGGGTGCACAAGCTTCATTATATTTTGCTTTAACAGTGGGCAAAACATCTCCTTGTGTTTTACCTCCTAGGTTAGTTCTACATCATGAAATCTATAAAAACATCTGCTCGATGAATGAGTGTTCTTTTTCGAAAAGCTTCTTTTTTTTTATATAGCTGTCACAACGCGGCAGCTGCTAATATGCACTTCCCAAACTTTCTTGAACCTATGTTGAAGTTGTTAAAGGGCCCCTAAACCCCCTCTAATATTTTCCCAAACATTTCAAGTAAACAAGCGTATCGCGTGCAGAATGCCGTCGCGATCAACGATGCGACACGCCGCAGGGCTACAGGTAGCGGGTGCAAGAATATCGAAAAAACAATAGCTTCTCCTTTCCAGTCCCCGCCATTCCTGCTACTGACATGTGTGACATCACCAGTGAAACTCGATGACGTTACTACTTTCGATGCTTGCGATTGTCCGAACGACAACCGACGACTTCCGGTCACTCTGCAAACAGCTGTTCGCGTGCACCTTGCTGTTCTTGATCGTGTTGCCACTTGCGAATCAACATCTGCAGTCCGTAATGCAACCGCCAAGTCACTAGCGTAGGGGCACGGGCCAGCACGACAGCAACAGCGGCTAGTCAAGGATCAGTGCACCCAGACGACACACACAACACAGTTAATGGCGAGCTGGGGTGCCGGAGTGGCCGATCGCAGCAACTGGAAGTAGACGCTGTCTCGAAAAGCACGTCAGCAATGACGTATGCCACGCGAGATGAGGAGAGACACTCAGCTGACTCAAAGGAGGGGCCAAGCGGTTTTGAAAGAAGGTAGCACAGAAAAAAGAGAAAGAAGCGATCATCGCGTTTCAATCATCGAACGCGTGTAACTCCGCTATTACGGCACCGTTTCAAAAATTTTCACGGTTACGTGTTCATTGTAAACTTGAGCACAACTTCATCACCTCAACTAAATTTCGACCCCTGGGTGGTTTAGGGGCCCTTTAAAGGACAGTTACAATGCTAAACATAAGAGAAAAGCTGCACGGTGTTTTCAAAGCTTGTTGGTTTAGTGTTTTCAAGAACAGAACTGCTTTAAAGTTAAAGTTGAAATTTATCTGCATCATGAAAAATGCGGAAATGCTCGAGCAAAAAGTGAATTTCAATTCACTTGAGAAGTGCCTGAGCCCCCATATAAGAAACATACAAAAATGGCCACAATATACGCTAACAAGACATAATAACTATTTAACATTGCAAAACAATCTTCAGGCCTGTGTAGTGTAATACAATATTAACAACTTGACAGTAATTACAAATACATTAAAAACACTTATAGTAGTGGAGAAACAGTACTGACATTATGGAATGCAGTATCCTCGTATGCTATGTATGCTGCACTGCACGTTTCTACTTGAATGTCTTGTGAGGTTAGCCTGTTCAGCAAAGCTGAATGTGCATGACATATCTGCTGCCCATGCTGAGTACGATAGAACGGAATGTGCCAATACTTTTTGCAGCAAAATGGGTATACAATGGTATTCGTTTGCAGAGATGACATGATTAGGAATGCATGATCACAACTATAAACAGGTTTTTAGTATCGCATACATAAAAATACTAATAAAATTTGGGCAACAGAATAATTTTAAAGCGACGAAACACATCAGCGGTATGTGCATTGTAATCAGCACACGCGATATGACGTAATGCTTTCTTTTTGATGCATGAGCAGTTTGTAAATGTTCATTGATGTTGTATTTTCCCGAATCGAAAAGCAACACTTAATATGTGATAAATACAGTGTTATAGATCAACAATTATATGGATACAAGAAGGTACATGAGCGAAATTTCACCAGTACACCAACACACTTATTCTGGCAAAACACAAATGAGCTAACTTAAGAATCCTAGCTCATGTTTTTATTGAACAGTATTCGTAACGTTTTTACAGTATCAACCATCTGAATGTTGCCATCGTTAAACTTGAACACTGGCTCTAATATAGGCAAACTTTGTTGAACATGGAACAACACAGCTTTTTTTTTTTTTGAATTTTCTAACAGGCAGTTAGCAGTGCTCCATGCACAAAGTTTTTCTATTGTTTCGTTAACAATGAAGATCTGGTTCTGCATGTCATTACTTTTAAATAGGAGGCTTGTGTGATCTGCATACAAGATGTAGATTGGATTGTTGTTTATAGTAGTTATAACATTAATATACAGCAGAAACATTAATGGGCCTAGCATACTTCCTTGGGGGCTCCTGAGGTGACACTCTGGCAGGCAGACACAAGGTTTCCTATCGCTACATGCTGGCATCGATATTGTAGGCAAGTTTTTAGGAATGCTGAAATCCCACAAATAGCATATAACTCCCGCTTTTCCAAAAAGAATAAAAATTAAACTTACGGGCTTTTTTTTTCACATCGGCATTCTAATTACTTCTAGTATCCCTTATACTCTCCTTGGCATAATTCTCTGTCAGTTCTCATTAAAGCAGCTTTTCCAAAAGTATTTCTTGACTGATGCTATCAAACACCTTTGAGTAATTTATGAAAACACCATTGCACCATTCCTGCTTGTCAACGAACGCAAGAATTCATTCTTTCTGCTTCAAAAGAGCTGTAAACAGAAGAGTCTGTTACATGGTTCTTTTTTAAGAACCATGTAAACAATATTGCCGGCAAATCTAACTGGCACAGTACCAGGGTGACACGTTGAAAGTGACGCAATGAACTGCTTACTGAAGGAAGCTAATTTCAATGGTCTGGCTCTGCGTCTTCAAACTGCCCCGTCTCCATGGGCTCGTCCCCAGCTTCCCAGTCACCGTTGCCTGCAAAAATAATGCACACAACCTTTTCAATGAGGACACAGCAACAGATTATGTTTTCATGAAAGGTGCAGAAATGATGACGAAGAAAAAGGTCTTGCACTTGGCTGGGCTGTGCCGGCACATGTAGGTGCTTAGTAGGAGTGCCCATTTTGTAGGTGTTTTCCAAATTTGACCCCCTTTTTTTTTTATGGTTGCAATAGTCACAATATCGTCCTCTACATTGCCTTTACACACTCTATTTGTCCTGCTGGTGGGGTGATCTGCTAGCCTACCAGCACACTAGTAAGCTCGTGAAAGCAACATTGGAAACGGGAAGCTTGCTCAGGCAAGCGCTGAATTACAGTTTACTGAGCAAACAAAGATGCTGCATGGCTCCTTCCCTCACATCCTTACTACTTATCCCTATGGCTGGGTTGGAAGAGACTCCAGGTTGAAAAAAGGGAGAACGGATGGGGGGCTGTGGGTGCAAAGGGTACTCTCCCCACTTGCTTGTACCAATAGTTTGCACATTTGTATTGCCCACGAAGAATTTAGAAACTCTTCGCCCAATCCCAAATCATGCCATACTCTATGTAATGCAATCCATCTGGGACATTTTCAAAACTTGTATCATCGCGAAAACTTCAAAACTTGTATATCGCGAAATTGGGATCAACTGCAGCTGTATCATCGAAATTCTACTGTACTTAGACACATCTAGAAAGCACAGCATGTACAAAGAAAGCTTGGCAGCAGCAAATGCCTATTACATGACCTGTTTAAGCGGTGGCAATAAGGTGTGTCACTTCAGTGCCTTCGTGGCGTAAACATCTAAGTCGCCCAATGCAGAGACAGTTTCTGCTGAAATAGTGATCACCAACAAACACTGACAATGTGTGCATGTACACGGAGCAGATAAATAAATGGGGAAGAGTTGCACAGTAGGAACAAATGGCAGCACCTGCATCTGCCTCAAGCTGGTGGCAGCCACGCTGCTGCTCGGCTGCTCGAACATCATACTCTGCACCTTCGTCCTCCTCGTCAGCATCCTCATAAACTCCATCGTCTGCACAAGAGCGAGAAAGTGCATGTCAGCTTGAGACAGCCGTTCGATCAGTCAAAACTGCCAGAAGACTCACCATCTGAATCGCCAACATCAGCGGGATCTGGGTGCAGGGCTTGGCACTCCGACATGGCCTTGTACATAGCTTCCACTGCAGTGAACAATGGAGACAGTTATGTACTACTGCCTGTTAATGCTTGCGTGGCTAAAGAAGTTTAAATGTTTACTTTGCTTACTTACTTCAGGCAAAATCTATGATGACCAAAGAAAGAGAAGGAATTACGTTGTTACAGAGTATCAACATGGAAAAATTCATGTTTCACGTTTCCATGTTTGTGAATTCATGTTTACACAAAACTGTTTTAAAATCTAGGCATACTATAAATCTGCAATGGTTCCAATTTTGATACAGAGCCATAATGCGGAAAAATTTGATACAGTGTTGCTATAATATGCCACTTATCCCCTTCTACAAAAAGTGCTGTAAATGAACCAAGATAAAGAAAAAAAGGGCATAACTTGCATATTGTTTCTGCATTCTGCACACACTACTTTCCCCTAGTCAAACTGCTATGAAAAGAACACATAAGGGTCCTTATGGTTGTATGTGGGTGACAGGATGATGAAAGCTCCGCTCCGCCCTACTTCTCTGTTTGACAAACACAGAGGAGCGGGTGGAGTTTTGCAATTATGTTATTGTATCAACTATAAAATTATATATAGTTTTCAAAATGGCATGACAAGGTCATGATAGCTTTGGGTGGAATAGGCTCATATACAGTTCAAGTATCCAGCAAGGCCTGTATGTGAATGCCTTGCTGCTTCATACTTATTCTTTTATTTCACTGTTTCTTTTTTTCCAGGCTCCCTGCAGGGTAGTAAACTGTATATTTACATCTTGTTAAAGAAACCTTCCAACATCATCCCCGATTTTACTTTTCATGACAGCAAAAGCATGATTAGCTCTTGCCAACAACAAACTGCCCATTGTAATTTAACCAGCACTTCTATTTGTTCGATCTAACAAACACTGTCAAACACCAATGCCAGTCTTTCCTTTCACATGTACCTAGAAGCGTTATGAGTGCAACACAGAAAGGCAGGAAATTATGGAATATACTTACGCTACAAGCACGAAAATGCAAAAGTGAATAAAGATAATGCTGGATTTATCATGTTTTGAAAAATACATGTTTACATGTTTCAAGCGTCCTTTGAGCAAGTGAATTCACTCACGATGCGACTTGTCATCTGGCACAAAGCGGACCTCTGAAGCAGGTTGCTCATCATCCTGTCCATTCTCGCTGGACTCTATAAATAGTCGAGAAGGTGAATGGTGATTCAACACATTAGAAAGTTGTAGCACAATTCACTCACAATACAGCGACAAAGACCTCTTAGCGTATGTGTGCATACGTGTGTACCAAGACACAATAATGTAAAATAGCAGTATATACCACATGTAACCAATAGTCAAAGTAAGCGGGCCCATGATCAAAATTAGTGTAAAATAGTGATTCTGGGCACAAATGCTCACAAAGGTGCTTTCACGTATTCTGAATATGCACAGTGGCATAACATAGTATGCAGTCAAATGTAGTTATGTAAAACCTGCGCAATGTTGGAAAATAGCTTGATATATTGACAATTTGACTTATCAAATATGTGCATCTGAAGCCTATTGGAGAACAGCACGTCCGAGTCTCTCGAGATAGTGAAAAGCAGGGACACTGGTTCCTGAAGGCTGCATTTCGGAACCAAAGATTCCTCATTACTAATTTTTCACCCACGCTTTTGTGCAGTGCAACCCCTGGTGCCATTTAAATGCATCAGTGTGGTACACACTGATACATGCCTCTTACATGCCGCGAGATAGACCTAGGCCTTCACCTATGCCTGCTTCCTAAGCCAACCTGGAGTGACCATGCCGGTCGTGTGACCAGCTGGCCAATAGCCCATCTTCCCCTTCCATAAAGCTGCCTGCAATAAGTGTGAAAAAGCAGTCTCCCGTCAGCCTCGCGGAAGCTCGGTCTCTGTGTGGGCCTCTTTGTCTGCCTGTCGAAGGGTTACTCCAGCCCTCCTGCTCCTACACATCTACTTGAGGAATGCGTGTATCAGACCAGGAGGCCTTTCACTTTCTTGAAGCAGCAGGGTGTGAAGCTTTCTTGCCGAAAGCAAATGGCTCCAGGCATGTAGTATAATTAAGTTTTTGCCGCTAGTAGTATTCACCGCATTACACGGCTGCATTGCAGTCGTGCATATTAAAGAAAATCCAGTGCTGTTATAAATAAATAAAATTTTGCTGTACGAGTCCCACGCCTTGCTCATATTCTTTCATGGGTCCTCCAAATTCAATGCCATGTGTGACAGCATTGGCAAAAATTTACACAGATATGATGACAAGCAACCACAAACTATGCAGGAAAAGTGCAATAGCAACAGGTACAATGTCCAATGTGCAGATTATGAAGGTGAACCAGAATTCAACATAACTGCCTGGCAGTTCTACAGCATAGAATTTCCAAGGGGATGTCAGGAATATATTATAGAGTGAATAATTTGACATGTCTACGTTCGGCTGACTAATTATGGTACCAATCACTCTAATATATGTAATAGTATTAAAGTGATAGCATTAAATAGCTCATTTTGCAGAAATTGGGGTCGTTGGTTGTGAGCGAAAAAATAGGTATTGTCTGAGAGCAAAAATTCGAAACAGATGCAAATAAATAAGTAATAAGAAATCTTCGGTCTCGGTGATAATGAAACCCAGGCCTTCTGCTACGTAAGGAGGTGTTCTACGATGAAGTCATGCCAGGGCTTGAAACTACTGCATAAAAAAAAAACTCAAAAATTTTCTGTAGTGGGAGGAAACTTGTGAATGCATGTAATACAGAATAGTTGATCACACCTAGCGTCAAAACATGCAAATTGTGCAACAAGTGGGTGGTTTAAAGCTGTTCTCCCATTACAAGTGTACAGCTCCACAAATGTGCATGGCACCTAAAGGTTGTGTAGAGAGAGGGTGCTGTGTCAATTCGGATCAGGAAGAATTATGATATGATGGGCACTCTGTACTTTGAAACCGTTTGAAATAGCCAATCTTACGTGCACAAATTTTCCTTTCCTTGCTATATGGCTGAAGGCGATGTGAATGGGGCCTGCTTATGCAATCGCACTCTTCTCTTCAAGGTTTTCGAGTTTTTTTTTCTTTTTTTTTCGAGACATCAAGACATGTTTTTCTTACAGTTTAGCTTCTGCAGCCACCAACTTGTCCCTCAGCCCGCGTTAAGGCACATTTAAAAAACTGTAAACATAAGCCACACCAAATATATGCTTTTTTTGAAAAAAGAATAAAATGACACGATCGCAAGACAAGAAGCACCCCCACACTTAGAGCAGCAAGTTAGTACTTTGAAACATTATGCAAGCATATGCATCGAAACAATGATCCTTAACGAGTTCCAAGGTTTTGACGAGAAACTGTAACAGCATGGTTCGGCAGCACACCAACCTTCTTCACCCTCGCCCAGATCGCCATCAATCATCAGATAGAGGCACTCCTCTGGAAAGGACTGCAGGTCCCGCGACAAAGCATGCAGTGCCACCGATGGGTACTCCAGGGAAAAGCCAGAGCTGTCCTGGCCGACCCACGAAACACGGCTGCATTCATTGCAACACAGGATGAGATGAATAGGAATGGAAGCTTTATTGGATGACACATTTGGCACTTGCAATGATTCAGTTGTTTGTTCCCAAAAGCAATAATTTATTTATCTAAATGAAACACTACCATGTTCAACTGAATGTGGAAAATACTGGGAAAGAAAGATCCATATACTAGTTTTATTTTGCCCAACGACACATACAGGTGCAGCCTCATTATTCTACCAATGTCACAGCTTGGTTCAAAATGCTTGAAAGGACTTGCATATCCATCTGTAGTGCGTATGTCTTTGTGTTGTAGTGCCTGAATCGTGAAGAACCATAAAAAATGTGGCACTAATTGCAAAAAGGTCATTTGCATTCATCAGATGGTGCCAACATGGACATGTGGACAATTATTGAACTCCAGTATGTACAGTGCTCAACTCGGCTGTCTATAACGACAGAGCGTCGTGCACGAAACAGCACGGGCGACATCTGCAGTCACAAATACGCCACATCTGAGCATGCGCGGCACCAGCGATGCGCCTGCCTCGCAATACTGATTCCCGTTTAGCGCCGCGGATGCAACAACCGCTTTGGCTGTCGAAAGCGCTCTGAGCGATTTCGCGAAAAAACAAGATAGAAAGACGAAGTAAAACCGTTGTCGCTGTGATATGATATCACGAAGCGAGAATATTTCTTTTTCATTGTTGTTTTATTTTGATTTTGCAATGTTGACAGCGCTTCGACGGCCAAAGCAACCGTTGTGGCCGCGGTGATAAAGAAGGGTAGAAACTGCAGGGCGGGCACATGATTGGCACCGCGCATGCTCAGATGTGGCGTATTTGCGACTGCAGATGTCACTCGTGCTGTTCCGCGCGCGACGCTCCGTCGTTATAGAGAGCCAAGTTGAGCACTGTACTCGTTTACATGTCATGTTTACAAACAGCTTCAACACATACCACAGGCATGCACTGTTAGCTTGCATCGACCATGCTTTCCCAATGTACTTAAAGGCAAGTGTGTACAACTCCTCTTCAGCAAAATGCAGTAATCATGTGTACCACACCTGCCGTATCATATTTATGCCATATCACACATCTGCTACATCTGCCGTATCATAACAACCACTGATGGGAAAAGAATAAAAACAAGTGCTACAAATTCAGAGTTAAGTGTATTCCCTCTTCTAATAGAAAAGAAAATAACATGAGCCTCAGTATTTCAGGGAAAAAAAGAGAGAGAGGAGAACCTTGCAGGCAGCCTACACATACTTTTGGTTAATGAGGGAGAAACGCTATGTATATAAACTGCTGACAAAGTTTCAATATCACGCACGAGCACATGCAGCTTAAAGTGATAACATTCAGAGGGAGGGAAATTGTAGAATACAAATCTTGTGTACCACTAACCTTCTTTCTTTAGTATTTATACAATGCTTTCTGCTAACATGCTAGTCCAAAGGCTAGAAAATTAAGTTAAGTTCCCTACTGGTCGGGCCGAACAAAAGCAGCTTTTTAATGCACCGAACATATCAGACTATTGATTTGCATGAGCCTATGTTCTTCCAGAGACGGTGGTCTCCTGAATTGTCGCACAGGCTGTTCCAGGTATCCCAGAACCCGTTCACATGAACCAGTCACCCTTTGTAGGCTGTAATGGTACAAGCATCACGCACCTCTCGGCGATGTAGAGCGTTCCCTTGCCAAGGTCTCTGCTTTGGATAAATGCGGCCGTCGCCTCCTCACGGTGACGGACGCCTTCGTCGGGCGGCGGGAAGCTGGTAAGAATCACCATGCTGTCGCACGAACGGTCTGCAAATCAAAAATGAAAACGCGCTTGACAATGCCGCTACAATTGAGGTCACTGAGCCGCGCCCGCGAGCCCCTGCACGCGGTTTATTTTCACGCCTAAGGGGGAGCATGCATAGAATACTCCAGCCGGTTAAGTGCTTACGCTAAAGTTATCGATATAATACATTGAAACAAGCCGAAGCTGCTCATACTCACGAAACGGCGATCAAAACATGCAATCACCACCGCCCTAGACATTTAGCATCCCTATTCCACTCACACCGTTATTAGACGCAATACAAAATGCCAGTTAGTACTACATTTGAGCAGCGCAGTTACACCAGTTACGCGGTTTACGCCACAAAGATAGCAGAAGCAGAGACTCAAAACAGAACCTTTCAGAGCCAGGTGCGCGATGAAGGCTCCCGACGAGAATCGTGCCTCGTGCGTACAGCCTTTCGCGGTTTTCAATGTTGCTTGGTTGATGCTCGAGTAGCGCAGGCGTATCGCGAGAGGAAAAAGCGAAACCGTTGATTGGATGAAACCTGCAGGCCTTTAGATCCCGAGTAGGAAATCACATTTTACAATGTCTTAGTAGTGCTACTACAGCCGACAAAAACACAGCAGCGCAAATTACTTACGTTGACTGACGCAAGAGTGCAGCACAAACGCAGAAAACTTTGTGCTTTTGGTTGTGTAAATGTCTAAAAAATAATAACAAAGTCTAAAAAATAACATGACTCAGACATCTAAAGACATCAGAAAGATACAAAGAGAACATGAATAAACACGATTTATTTATTAATGTCAAAACAGTGATACGCAAAGCATGGTACAACTGGGCTGCACTCAAGCGGCATTCTTGCACAATTCAACAACGTTATCTTTTTTTTTTTGCAGTGAGTAAAGATTTTATAACTACGTTAGTTTCGTACTTGTTTTTTTAACTATATGTAGGTTATATTTAAAAGTGCCTGTTTTTGATTTGTTCTAAAGTTATTTTACAGATGCAAAAAAAATTTTCAAGTGTGACAAACGGCACTATTTTTATAGCTATCATCATCAAGCCACTCAACACCCAAATCAATTGCCGCACTTCTGACATGACATGTGCGACTGAGTGAGCACAGAGTAAGGAAAGAACTTCGTGTGTGACGTGTGTTGGTTCACATAAATAGTTTTAAGCTGGCATACGGCGGTCTTCCAGCTAATCATGTCAGGGGACACTCGACGGGACAATCTGATACTCACCGTGCGCGTGATACGCTCATTCGAGCATCGAAATATATGGCACGTAATTATGCGAGATGTGTCCTCGGCTATAACTACGGCAGAGTTCAAGAAGGCGGTACTGTCTTCATTGGAAAACAACACGAGCATACCGTCAGCAGTGAGAACGTATCCGTACGACACGCTGAAGATCGAGCACTTGCCTCACAAGGCGAAGTCCAACGACCCCGTGATAAACACCGGCGATGACGACAAGCTTATTCTACTGGACCACGCGCCGCTCTCTGAAGCGGGTGTGGTGCACGAAACGGCGTTGTCTCTCTTCAAAATGGACGATTACCTACAGTACAAGTCATCGAAGCTTGCTCAAGAGTAACTGCGCTGCCGCGGTCCGTTGCTTAGTGCCCTCAGAGGCGTCATACCTTAGTAGCTCTAATTAGCAGCTGCTTTATGTTCTAGACGCGTAATGCTGGAACGAGTGTTGCATGAACAGAATCGCAGTTCTCAACCATTTAAACAAGCAACTAATGAGCTTCGCTGGAAAGGTAGAGGAAGTAAAATGAATGTAAAAAAACATAGCAAAATGAGGTGCAGAGGCAGGGCAATCCACTGACGTCCAACTTCGGCGGAAATTACCGCAGAGAAATTTTTCTACGAGCTTAAAAATAATTCAGTGGTCAGTTGTTTCCCTGTGCAAATGGCTCGTACCCAAAGAAGGGGATTGGCCGATTATAAGGTGAATTTGCCCTAAACTTTCAGCATTGCGTCATTCCTACAAATTTTTTGTAACTTAATTTTGATTTTAATACCGATATCAAGTTTACAAAGTGTTTATATGCAATGCAGTCACTTTTTCTAATTTATGGAAGCGTCCATGAAAATACATCAATTCCAGCGGAGATGTCATTTTAAATGGACTTGAAGCAAAGCTTTGCGTTGCTTTAGAATAATAAGCATAATAATATCATCAACATGCCCAATTATGATCAGTTATTTCCTCTCATTTTATCTTGACTGTATGCAACCTTTTTTTTTTCTAATTCACATGTTGGTGTGGCTCTCTTAAACTAAATTACAATTCAGTGCAATTTGTTACATGCTATACTATGTGTTGAATGCTTGTGCAGAGTATTGCTACCTGATGACAGAATATTCGATTTGATTAATATAGGTTGCTCTCAATTCAAACCATTTATTTTTTGTAATTCACATGTTCGTGTGGCTCTGTTTAAAACAAATTATAATTCAGTGTAATTTGTTGCATGCTAGTAATGTGTTCAATGCTTCTGCAGAGTATGGCTATCTGTTGAAAGCAGAATAGTTAATTAAATTAATCTAGGTTGCTCTGAATTCACATGTACTGAGCTTTGAAGATCCTTATGTTGGTTTCTTCCAAGTGCAGTTCAAAACACTGCCTTCCACAGAAGGTGTCCAACTTCTTCTGCTTGAAACTATGCATCTTTTGCAGTTTGTATCTGAAGAGTTTTTCTCAACGTTTAACGTCTTTAAGTACTGCTTATCTGTATCATCCCTGCTTTTAATTCCTGTGGCTTTCTGGATACTTGCAGTGCCTTTTGAAGGCTAGAAGAGTGCTATTGGCTGGAAAAATAAAACTGCTGCGCTTCTCAATGTGTAGTTATGCTGCCCGTTCAGTGCTGTCGTAGCAAGGCTTAAAGTGCTTGTAAGATCCATTCATAACATTCAGAAGCGTACGGAATTCAAGAGTACAAGGCCTAAAATGTTTACAAGTTCTATTCATAATATGCTGGAGTTTGAAGAGCACAAAATTCAAGAGTGCATGACAAGGTACGGACTAGCATTTTCAAAACATAACAAAAAATGTCTAAGATAACAATGGTATAATTTATTTGCTATTTTCACATCCCACTTCGTTTAATGCTGCTAAATTTGCAGATATTTAATCATAATGCGTGCTTCCAAGTGTGTCGTGCACCACAGCCGTTTTCTTAGGAGATACTACTACTCATGGTATTCTTCATTGATGCCGTGATTCTGCAGTTTGTTGGGGGTTCACGTTTTCCAAAGGAAAACTAGCACTTCACCATCACTGTCTTGCGGTACATTTAGTCATGGCAGCACCACTAAAATCACTGGGTACCTATCATAGAGTCATGATAGGTGCCCAGTGAGTTCCTATGACAAGTGCTGTAAAAAACAAGCTGCTGTTTATTACCCAATCAATACATTCACTGCGTGACAAGTTAGCTGCGCCAGCATTGCTTGCAACAATCAACTGAATGTGAGCAGGTACATAACGAGCCATTGTGAAGAAACAAGTACCCCAATGTGTAGTCGTTGGCATCTCGGGTAGCTCATATGCACACACTGCGACATACCGTTGGATATGGTACACAGGAGTCAATCAAAGACTTGCGAGGTAGTACTTATACAATTTTGGTAACAATTGTTGTGACACTCTCTTGTCGGGGTGTCCTATGCTAAACTCTGGAATTGCCCACTGGATGTTGATGGGTACTCATGCTCCCATGGGTATCCATCGTGCACTGTGGATACCCATGGCCTGTTGCAGTAGCAAGAGCAGAAGCGCCAGCGAGGGCGGCACCATCGTGACACCACCATGGTAGCAAATGTAAATTGCAAATAAATATTACAGGTAATAGTTATGCAATCATTATATTATGAAACAGTAGTAGTATCCCTATTGCAACACTAACTAGGCCAATTTCATCATAATTGGTGTAGCAGCCCATTCAAAGGTACAAATCAATAAACCACGCTAGGGACAGTGTTTTCATCAGCAACAAATGTTACATGCTTTTGTAGAAGGGTTTCTTTTGTAGTTTTGGGCCCATCTACATTGTAATCATACTATAGATGGAGTGGAGAACATCGCACAAATGGCAAACCAGCTACTTTTAAAAGGAAACTCACGATCTTGGATTGCACAGCACTCGCCCAGTTATGTTTTCTTGGAATGTAGCCTTCGCTGCTGCAACAATACCAGTAGCTGTCTTCAATAAAAAGAAAACATTGTTGACATGCCCTAACCCTCTGAAATACCCACATCAGCAACCACTGGCGCAATGCAAGCTCTGTGTTATGTGTATTCTACAGGTTGCGCCACAAACTTCAGCTAAGACTCAAGATCAAAGGCATGTCAGAAATGGATTGCATTGAACATACACTATTCACGGTAACTTATAGTTATGCAAACTATTTTTTCATTTTTTTTAATGAACACAATTGATTATGTTCAATTACCCAAGTTCTTAGTTATTGGCTCAAGACCCGAGCTATGATAGCAGAGTTTCATAATATCTTTAGAACACACTGATTGGATTGTTTCCTGTATGATATGTTTCATGTAGTCCTTTCTTCCACGTTGCAAAGAGAGCCTGTGAAATATGGAAGTGCCATGTGACAAAGTGCTTATTCTATTCTATCGTGCCCACCTTAATTAGGCATGCAATCAGCCAACGTGGCCAGCTGCAGCATGACTGTTGTCACGGGTAAGCGGCAGAGTCGTCATGCAGCTCTTGTCAGATGATGGCACAATTTCATGCTGCTGGCCGTGTGCTGCCGAGGCAATTAACTGCCCATAAAACGTTGCAGGTGACCTGGTTCACCCATTGCACGCTTGAGTGTGGCACGATATCAGTGTGCAAACGATGTCACATGGCTTTTTTTTTTTTCACTTTTCACAGGTTTTCTTTGTAGTGTTGAAAAAAGGGCTAAGCGAGACGTATCATAGGACACAATTCAGTCAGTGGTTTCTGAAGGTGCTTTAGAGCTTTGTGGTTATACTTTGGGTCTTCAGCCAGTAATAAAACAGTTCGGTAAGTATGAAGAGGAAAATAAATGAAAAAAAAAGCCAAATTTCTTATGCTAGTGCGAGTACAATGCATTAAGTTCCATTCACCTTTGAAATGCCTCTAATTTTTTACCTGTATAGCGACAAAAGCACAAAAAAGAACTGCAACCACAGCAATATCTATTTCAATGGATACCTCAATTGAGCTTGTGCATCATGAATGGGGAGAAAAAGGAAGAGCCCACATGAAACCCAATGCTACAGAAAAATAACGTAAATCGAGTTTACGTAGCCAATCGAAGCCACAGGGAACAGACAAGCTATATGACACGGGTGATCTGCCTTCTATTTGTCGGTCAAACTTGTCACATCAGCCTGCTTGACAATGAACACATCTACAGACATTGCCTGGACCATTTCATGCTCCATTTTTAAGGTGTGCTCTTATTGGCATAGGAATAACAGCCCAATGAAATGATAGATGTGTACACCAGAAAGGTGCTGCTAGGTTCAGATTGGTGGTGTCAGCAACAAGTGCCGATGCAAGCATGCCATATAATACACTGAAGGTATCTAAACTCTTGAAAACTGAGCACTTGTGCCGTAAGGTGAAATGCAATGATTCCACAATAAATATTGATGACAAAAAGTGATGCTACCTGGCTGTCTGCCACTTTCAGCTGGATTTGTGAACAAAACTTTTCTGTCATTCTCCAAGAAAGGCAACTGTCTAGACTGCAAGTCAACAAAGATGACAGTAACTCTAATAGTAAAAGGCCATAAACGTTTTTTTCGCCTCATGTAGTATGCATGTATTTGCATCCACATGAACTGTCCAACACTGTCTTGGGCTGAGGTAAACTAAAATCACAATGGTTACATAAACACTTAATGTACATTACCTCTTAAAAAGTTATGTACAGTATCTACATGGCAGTCAAATATATCCCAACTGTGCTGCTGAAGGTGCTTTGTGTTAGCTGCTCCACTTGCAGTGGCTATGAGTAACACTGCACGAGTTTGTGACAGCAACTGGCCGCACAACAGCACATGTTAACTTCTCAGCACTGTCCTGGAGCACGGCTACCTCACTAGCGTTCAATACACAAACACGCATGACAGCGGGATGCATCACTTTCCAAGCCCCACGATTGCTTCGTCCATGAGGTCGTCGTCAATAACACACGGTGAGGGTCTCGAAAGTGAGCTTGACACTGAATGGTTGGAGGGTGGGCTCCCTGCCTGTGGAGATTTGAGTGATGGGGACGGCACAAAGTATGGCGACTTGGCACTGAGACTGAGCGCTGGAGATGCTCTCGCTGGTAGCTCGGGGGCCACCACAGGCTCTAGCGGTCGTGGGGGGCTGTGACATACAGGGGGCACCACCTTCTTGCTGTCCATAGCAAAATCAATGACAAGGCCATCCTCAGTGCTGCTGTCATCATCACCGGTAGGGGCAGCAGCCGCAGATGCTGACTTGGTTAAGGAAACAGGAAGTGGCGGCGCCGTAGTGGGTCCCTTGTCCTCGGAGGTACGAACTTCAGGAGTGACCCGTGGCACTGTTAAGGCCACAGGTCCAACTTCTGGTCCATTTTCGACTTTAGGTGCCAGATGGTCTTCGCTACCTGCATTCCCCTTCAGTGCACGCCACTGGTCATCATCTGGACTTTCCCCAGGGCCGAGAAGCATTCTCAGGGCGGCTTCGTCAGACAGAGGCTGGCCACCTTCGACGCTCTTGGGTCCAGTTCTAGAATGCAGAGGCGGTGGCATCGAATTGGTGGCTTCCTTCTCAACAATGGGTTTCGTGGTATCACTGGGTTTTTTCTCCGGACGTATGCCTGCCTTGCTCATTGCTGCAAGTTTAGGCGAGTTTTTCAAAGAGCCTGCATTGTTATGGGCTACACGTGGCACCAGTGTTGGAAGTGCACTAGGCATGGCACTGTCGCATGGGTTGAACCCCTGGCTTGGACTAAGCTTTGCAGGGCTCTTGGTAGGAAGTTTCTTGGCTGGTACCCCTACAGGCAAGCCACTCAACTTCTGTGAGCTTTTGACTTTTGGCCCGCTTGAGAGGCTTCCTTTGGACGATGAGGCCCCCATTTTGGCCTTTCCTGAGGAGCACTTATAAATTCCAGATGTTTTGGTGACTGTGAGCTTGATACCTGAACCTTCCTTCACAGCGCTACCTTCGACTGATGGTGTCCTTCCTTCTTTGACTTCTTTGCCCAGTGTTGGGCTGTCTCTCTTCTCACATGATTTTAAGGTTATGTCTGGCCTGCTACCTGCAAGTTCAGGAACTGGTGGCCCAACGAGTGGCGAAGCCACTGTATTGGTTAGTTTGGCAATAACTGCATTTAAACAACCCTTTCGTGACTTAGGTGGTTTGTTTAAGTTGTTAGAGCCACCGGCTACAGATGTAGTAGGCACTATTGTAATACTGGGAGGTGCAGTAGACGTTGGTGATGGTAAAGAAGGTTTAGCCACAACTGGTGTAATTGTTGTTGATGAAGGCAAATTGAGGTGCTTCAACTTCAATGTCCCTGTTGGCGATGATGGAGGCTGCTTTGTCACAGGGCTGCTACTGGGTACGTAAGAGCTGCCTGACACAGAAGACACTGGCTTACTGGGGCTGCTCTTCTGGGGGGACTTCATGGGGGGTCGGTTATCGGCCTCTGTGCTGCTCTTTATACCACTTAAAGGTGCAGGCTGGAGTGGTTTAGCAAGTTTCTTTCCATTACTAACAAGTGAACTGGCAGACTTTTTCAGAGGAGGGCGAGACGTTGAAGGGCTCACTGAGCCATGAGGCTTTGTTGTTAAGTTAAAAGCTTGCTGGGAGAGTTCTAGTGGCTCTGGAGAAGCAGCCACGGTTGGCTGACGGCATCCGGAGTCAACACTCTCAGCTCTTTTTCTCTTGCGCTCCTTCTTATTATCCATCTTCTTCCGTAGCTCTGATGAATCACGAGGCTTCGACCCTGACTTGCTTTCGGTCTTGGAAATCTTTAGACTGTCCCCTGATTTTTCGATTTTGAAGCTGACCGGTGGTGACGCCGAGCGGGACAGCTTATCGGAGTCCCCACCGGGAAGCAAGTTTTTTGGACCGCTGTCCTGGGACCGAGAGCCCTCCCTCTCGAGCTTGATGTCTTCCCGGGCCTCCTCACTGCGAACACGCTTGACCTTCCGGCCCGGAGGCCTGTTTGTCTCACCCGGATCTGCGCCTTCTTCGGGAAAGAGTGCGCCCCCTGCACCCCGAAGGAAGCTGGCGGTGTCGTCAGTGGCAGGTTCCGCGGTGGCGCCAGCCGGCTCAGCGGGGTTCAGAAGCGCCGCCTTGTTCTGCCCCGCTTCAGACTCTAAAAAAGGCTCCTCCTCAGGATCTGTCCCACCGCCATCATCTTCTCTGCGTTTGGGGCTGCGGCCATCTGATGAAGTCGTTGCTTTTCTCTTGCGTTTGTTCCGAGGCTTGGCCTGGCCTAAAAAAGGAAACCCTGGAGCAGCGGGCGAGTTGCTTGCCGAGGGCACGTCGCTCAGCATGCTCATCAACATCATGTTGGGGCTCTGCGAGGGTAGTGGTCCTCCCAGGAGCGAACCAAGTGTGCCGGGCTCCTCTTCAGATTCCCGATAGCCATCAGCTTTGCCGGCAGGTGTAAAGTCACCGAATGAGCCAGTTGCAGGGTTGGGGCCATAACCAGGCAGACCTGTCAGATATGTGTTTCCACTGCTGTTCAGTGCATTGCAGTACGAGTCCCCTTGGCTGGACATCCGTGCTCGCTGACCTTGTGCCTTTCGGATTACTGCTCGCATGGTTACTGGGATGGAGAGGCACCTGCATAAGGTAAAAAATTGCTCTAAAGGCAGTCATGTACAGAGCTTCTCAACTTGTAAGTGCAATGAATGAATCGAGCATATTGCATGAAAAATATTATTGAAACCAGACTCATGAAAATGGCTGCTGCCCATGAGCCAGTGCTAACAAAGCTCACTGCAACACGACTGCTGGGAGTACATGAATCCAGTCATTGCTCCAACACCACCGCATTACTAGGATATTTGGTTCGATAACAAATGTGCATGATATTTCTAGAGGAAAGCTAGCTTACAGTGTGTCACAGGACTACTGTACTGGTACACTGAACACAACTATTTCTATCTCTTTTTTGGTATAGCTGAAGGAAGAGGAAAAAGTTTTTTTTCTACTATACTATAGTGTATTCATAAGCAGGCCTCAGGAAGAGAGAGGGAGTGGGTGGGTGGGTGTGTGTGCGTGTGAAGGGAGGGGCTGTAAAGAACCTCTGCCCCCTTAGAAAAGCTTGTTAAGCCATCTACATTTTGTATAGTACACGCACACATGCACATGCACACGTTTGTAAGTTGTGGGAATTGAGGCTGGCCCGCTGCCTTTGCGCGGGCTTTCCCGCCTTTCTCCAATTCTCATGTCCCGACATGTCTGCCCTCCTTTGCTCTCAGCCGCGCTGGGAAGGGCGGAGTGACGTTTAACTCCCTCACCCGGTAGCGGATGTTGACTGTGGCGCCGCGCGCGGGGGACCCCCGAGAGGTTTTTCGCGCGCTGCGTCGGGAGCGGGGAGTACAGTCCGGGACTTCAAACGGTGAGCCACGCTATCTTTCCGTCCGTCGAGTCCCGTCGCTCGGGGCTCGTCGGACTTCGCTGACGGCGCCTTGCGCCCGATGCGAACGCTCATCTTTTGTTGCCCCGCTGCGTACTCACGGCCGAAGGGCAGTACGGTGTCCTAGTGCGTGGCCTAGCTACGCCGACCCGTCTCCCTTCGAAGCCAACGCGAGCGCCTTTGCCCTCGCTCGAGCAACCGGGCCCCTTTGTCCCGGTGTCTCCGTGGATTACCTTTACCGCGGAGACGTGCTCGTGGCACCCTGTGTAGTACTTTGTGCCCGTGGCGTGGATAAGCCTACTTGCTTTCCCGCCGCGCCTTTTTGCAACGGGCTGTACTGCGTTTGGTGTTGCCACAATAAAGTGTTGCGACTTGAGCAGTATCGTGTTTCCCGCCACGGCGACGGTTAACGCGTGCCCTGCGGCTCGCTAAGACCGGACCCACGCTGGTGGCCGTACTCCTGCGGGATACGTGTACACCACAAAGTGCACATGGCACTTACAAACCCTTATAATAAAACCCCAGCTACACCCTTGCCGGTATGTACACAGCAAGGTCCTATATTGCCTGGACTGCCACTCTGATGCCTATAGCATAATATCTGCAGCTTAGCTCCACCTTGTATACAAGACAAGCAGTTTGAGAAACAATTTCACTTTTTTTTTCTTGTGCAAAATGCAGATACATACCACTAGTAAACGAACTCACCGCTGCATAACTTTGCTGGCATACTCATCGGTGCAGATACTGATGTCGCTGTTGAGAGTATAGATACGACACTTGACACTGGTGATCTCACTAAGGTTAAGGTCAACTGCAAGAAGAAAGAAGCAGCATATAAGCCACAAACAGCAACCTATTGGCAAATCTGCAGTGAAAACTCGTACCTGTGGCCAGAGATTCATCTAGCGGGTGCTCGAAGGAGATGCTTATGTTTGATATAGATGTTGTGTTCACCTCGAACATGTGTGACATCTCGGCATCTGCAGGAACAGTGGGGCAGGGAACAAAGTCAAACCGTTACAAGGAGCTTGAGTGCCAACCACGTTTGCAGAAACAAGTCATGCACATGTCATAAAGGTTATGTGCAACAGTAAGGTGAGTACTGAAAGGTGTGAAAAAATTGGTGGCTCAGCTTTAGCAAATACTTTTGATTTATATCAAACGAGGCACAAGTTGTGACAACTGGACACATTCGTTGGCTGAATAAGGAACTGAAGGCAGACGTGTCGGTAGTGGCTGAGACGTGTAAACTCTGCCAGTAGCTTAATAGGCGGTAGGGGGCTGTGGAGCACACGCTCGAGCAGCAATGGCAGTGTTGGTGAGTGGGGCGGCAACAGGCAATCGCATTGAACTAGAGGACAATGCTTCGGCAACTGATCTCGATGAATTGATGAAGAGAAGGCACCGAGGATGCCATAGGCTCTGATCTGGAAGTGATGATAGTCTATAGAGTTGCAGTGTGACTTCCTCACGAATGAACTGCTTTATCTGTGGAAGCAAAACCATATGATCGGCGCTATCACGGTGTAAGCCCAGAGATTAAAGATCTGCGGTGTCTTGAGCAACGCCACGTGTGAAATGGCGCTGCCTGCACAGCTAGGTCATCGTAACTCTGGTAGAGATAGATGACGTCTGCGACCGTATGAGGATTTTTCACAGCAAGTACCTGGAATTCATCGTCATCGCTGCCTTTCAAGATGTGCTTGATCTTGCCCGCTTCGTCCAGGGATGAGTTGACGAGCTTGCAAAGATAGAGTACATCTTCAATTTAGCTCGTGAATGTTTCACCCTGTGTTTTGACTCTGCCACAGAAGCCTTGTTCACTCGAAGCCGGCATACAGCAGGGCTCCAAAGAACCCCATGAACGCTGTCGTGGAATCCGACCAGGTAGTGCAATCGGTCTGGTGATTCTTGTACCAGAGTTTCGCTACGTCGGTCAAGTAGAAGTATAGGTTTGTCAGCTTGTCGCTGGCGTCCCACTTATTGCAAGCAATCACCAGCTCATACTTGGCAAGCCAGTCTTCCACGTCGTGCTCATCCGTGCTACTGAATATATGGGAGGATGACGCTGCCAGAGCGCGTCAGGGCATAAAACAGGCGTTGGTGCGACATCAGGAGCACCCTGAGATGGTCCCAAATCGGCCATCGTGACAGGTCATGGCAGTATGGTGCACAGTTTGAGCAGTTCCAGGATGAAGACCATGTGTACCCAGGCTCCTCCACCAATTCAAACGAGGGTGTATTAAAGGCAGGAGTTGCGACAACTGGACATCAATTTTACTACCACAATGGCTAACTGGCAGCACGGTTAGCGATCGCTCGTCGTAGTTTTTCTCTCCTCTCTTGGTCAAGCCGCATGTCCACTATCTTCATTACATGTACGAAAACGCAAAAGAAACAGCCCTCCTAGATCGGTAATGGCATTTAAAGCCCAAGTCAGAACATATGAAAAGACGTGCAAAAATATAAAATAAAAGCAGGTGCTACATCAAAACTAGACACTGAATTTCCCATTATAGCGGAGTTTTGCAAGGACAAATCGCAATGTAAGTGCAAACACTGGCAAAGTTGGCAGTTTCCGGAGACCAAAGGTGCTATATGTATTTGGTCCCGTGACCAAATATATAGCACCTTGGTTTCGGGAAACTGCCATATCACCTTTGAAGAAATGTTCATGAGCAATTATGCATTTGCTGTACACTAAATGAGAAAAATTTTAATGTTCATTAAAGTCATGCTCCTAATACACACTACAGAATGTATGTCTAAAATGCAAAGGTTACAGAGGCAAACCCAAGGCCATCTTTTTCTCAATGGAGAAATGTTGAGAATGCCTGGAACAGATGGCTTAATGTGCGTATTGATGTGTCACACACTTTCAACAGATTAACTGCAATCCAGCTTATAGTAACCTTGGTTCAATTCTACAGTCTCCTGCAGTAGAACATCGACAAAGGTCTCATCCACTAGCTTTTTTTTATGATGGATGAAAGGGAAGCAGCATAAATAAAATGAAGATATTTCCAATAAAAATTGGCTATTAGCACAATACTCACTCTGTCGGCTAGAGGGTCGCACACAGCTGGCCACCAAGGTGTTGAACAGCAGCTGCTGCCGCAGGAACACCAAGATCTGTGGCACATGCGTGGGATGTGTGAAGGGCACTCCAGACACCATGACTCCTGGAAGTTCCGGACTGCCCGACAACAGGTAGTAACAGTGCTGCTGATCAGGCAGTGTCTGCAAGCCGAAAGGGTTATTTCGCAAAAAAATGTCGCCAGCTTCACCTACGCAGATACCTCGTTTTCCATGACAACCAATTTTCGGTCATAATGTCTTTAGTGGGTCAGTCCTTTCACATTCACAAATAAGCTGACAGGATTTTAGCGCATTTGGTCAAGCACTCAGTTTAGAATTCAATATTATAAGCATGAGAGTGGCCTGTGAGTCAGGATACACTGACGCACTCAAGAGCCATGATGTAACAACAGCTTGGCTGAGCGAGCGTCTGCATTCAAGCAAATTATATTCTCCCATGGTAAACTTCACGTCAAATAAAAATCCCTAAACAGGGGTTGTGTCGAGACTTTTCATCACAAACTTTCATCTTCCTCCTCCTACCGTTTTTTTGAACGTCAAATTAAGATATTATATTTTCCTTCAGCTTGTCACTGAACTTGAACAATTTGCAAAGACAGAAACTTTGGTACAACGCTCCGTTCCTACAAGTTCATGACTTGACGCACGTCTTAGTAAAATTGCGGTCGTTGGCAGTGGGCGGGATTTACAACTGGCCACTTCTCGGGCTTGTTTTGCACCGAAATATCCTTTTATGGCCCACTTTTCAGACCTTTATAGGCATAATAGACCTTCTACCTCTACATTTCGCTGACAAACACAAACTGTAGGGTTACCATGTCATGGTGCCTTTAAGAAACACTAAGAATGTCCCCTAGGTGTGAATAATACTGCATAGGCAAGAGAGCGAAGCATGCCACAGGTTTAAGGAGATATATTTTAAGCCAAAACAAACAATCGCAGTAATGGTGAAGATGACAGGAAAGTAGCTGAGCTACTAACTGTCTTCTTCACTGTTCCCGGCAATGGTTTGTTTTCACCGGACGTATATTTCATTAACGTAACGCACCCAACGTGTTCTGCATTCTACAGCATGCAGCGAGCCGAGTGTGAGTTACACATTCACATTACGTCTTTATCACATACTAAAAGACTTGAGTATTTCTATAAGTATATATTAGAGGAACGCAAACTCTTATTCACAGGCACGACAGCTGCGTGCAAATGCAGAAAAGCAAGGATTACAGGAGCACATCCCGCAAAGATGCTCGTCTCACCACGTTGAGTCCACGGTCACTCGAAGCGGAGAGCTTCCCTTCGGACGCCTGGTTGATGATGAGGGAGAGCAGAGGCTGTGTGGTGCTGGTGTCCGCACACTCAATCACTGCACAGTAACCAGTTGTCACAGTGGGAAAAATGCTTTCCTGCCAATGTGAATGCACTACGACTGTCCTGCACATTTACATGATCGTAATTACTTATTGGGATTGTTACAATGAATGCAAAGGATTCTGAGCCAAATTATTACCTAACAAGTTTAACACAGCTGAAGATGACAAGTCGATTATTTACCACGGTTCGTAACCAGAAAGGAATCACTTGAAAGTGCTCTTAGAGTAAGTTGGGCACACAAATGTTAGTTCATACCATAAGTGAGGAGTCACAACTAGAGCAAGAGGGCACCTAACTATAGCTTATTGTGTGCCTAAGAACCCTTGCACCTTCTAGCTTAGTGTGCAGACTTTAGAACCAAGCCTTAAAAGTTGTGTGCCATGGTGCACAAAACTGTGATGGCCTCTACTAATGCATGCCAACATACCTTGCACAGAGTACCTCAAGTCACACTTCTCATTTGAAAATGTGGGCTGCCAACTTTGATGCAAAGCGATTTTTAATTGATATTTCATACTTTTGCTTGCCGTGTAATGCAAGCATTGCTTAGACATGTTTGTCTGAGGTACTTAGCACTATCACTTTTAGTAGACTTTTATTAAACGAAACCTGAAGGGACCAGAAAAATGTTCTTTGTTTAATAGGAATTCCGATCAATGAGAAATGAACAAAGGTGGAGAATTCAAGTATGAAACCAATCGTGCTTGTATGAAACCAAGAAAGTTACATTTAAGCAGCAGTTCCGTTTAACAGGTTTCTTTTTACTGAGAGTCTACTTGTGCCACTGATCGAAGTATCGAGTGTATGAATATTCACTACTTTCACACATTTAAATCATTTTCAAAATGTTGCTTTTTTAAAGAAAATAACATAAAAAGATTTGTGATAATTCTGTATTTTTTGTGAATTTACTATAAGTTGCTTGAAGTTTTGTAGAAATTTATATTTAGCCAATCATGCAGCAAAGGAAGTGCTTACAGGTGACAGCATGTATCTTGCGAACCAATGCCACAGCCATGGGGAAGGGTTTCGGCAGCTTGAGCACGAAGCTTGCTGGCAGCATTGTGCTGTTCAGGTTGCTCAGGGCAGCAAACGATGGGAGACTGCAAGGTTCAAGCATCGGTGTTAAAGGAACACAAGGAGAGTTCAGCTGGGCTGGTGGATCGAATGGCATGATTTACAAACAGGTCATCCATATTAAAAGTTGAAAGTCTAGCCCCTCCTTTCACCTGTGCTGGTAATCAGCGTTCTCATAGCATACAAAATTTAAAAGTGGTACTCTGCACGAGTCATATCACAAACTGTTCCAATAAAAGGCTGTTCAACAGCGCACTCCGAGTCTCACAGTAAAAGCATGTGCTCACTTTTTTCCCTCGGGAGTGTTGGTGACGCTGATGAGTGATGTGGTCTGCAGCTTGTGTGAGCCAGAGCTCTCGATGCAGACGGACACAGAGTGACCAAGACCCTTCTCCAAGATGGCTGTGAGAAACAAGAACAGAGTGCAGCCAGGCTAGATCACATTTGTTAAGTCAAGACTGCCTCGTTTCTTGTACTGTGCTAAGTGATTCCTTTGAGAGCCACAGAGCATTTTGCCACTTCTCCTTCCTAGCAATGCATTTTCTGGAATTCATGACAACAACCTCTTTTTATATCATAATATAAAGTTCATACACAATTTGTGCAGAAGTACTTTAAATCTTTTTTTACCTATGCTTAGTTATGCCTGTCACATGTTGGAACAGTATATAAAAAGTAGAACCAAATAAATGCCTTGTTTTGTTACGCACATCTATATCAGAGTGCAATTCCTGCTCAAAAACAACCCTTACAAATCCACTGCAGTTACAAAACACATCAATGCATATTTGGCAAATGGAAAAGCCAAAGAAGACAAAAACTCAGACTGACGTTTACCAGCACCCACCTGACATTAGGCCAGTGAAAAAATGACTTTCTTGTTCATAACAAATGGTAGCTAGCATCAAATAACTTTAAAGCAAATTGAAATAGCAAAAACAACAGGAATTAAGTAGGGTGCATGCTATAACCAGTAAAATATGTAACAGTTTTAAAATAACTATACCTAACCAATATATCATGCTCCTAAATTTAAAACAAAATTAACTGGTATGCACATAATATGTATACTTAAAAATAAAACGTCGTTTTGCAGCCGCAAAAGTTTACCCTGACTAGGTGGCTTCACGACATAGCTAACTCACACTGCAGTGAAACTCCCTTTTCAGGTGGTTTATGAGAGAATTATGCTCATTAGTTCATTTAACACTTCAGAATTTCAAAATTTTGAAACTTGTGTTGAAGCTAATTCAAATTCAAAGCACTTCCGACATTTGCAAAGGCCAAACAAGATGGCTCCAAATTTGTGCTCAAACATGCTCATGCAGTCCCCAGTCGAAGCATATCTTCCTCCCAGTTCAACATGCCTATTGACTCTTTATACGATCCACAAGTGCGCTTCAATGCACTGCACATTCACCAAACTAATGGCGGCACCTATTCTGCTTGAAGTGGAGATCTAGTTGCACATGCTCAAGCTTGTCTATTATGCCTGATGATGTGAAGAGAAGCCATGTTTACACTTTCCACATCATAGCACAAGCAAACTGCTCTTGAACACGCTGTTTGAAGTGATTAGCCACCATGAGTAAGGCAAACTGCACAACAGAAAGTCGAACTCTACAATTACGCAAGGTGTCTATTACTCTGTCCCCGCAGTGTCTGCAACGAACGCAAACGATGGTAGCAGTGAAACACCTGCCTTCGACTGTCAGAGGAATAGAGGATTGGCTGTCCACGTCGAGTAAGTCGTAAGGCGAGATAAAGAATGTGAGTTTCATAGGATGCCCTGAAAGAAAGAAGACATGGGGGGTCAGAGGTATTACTGATGCCACAGCTTTGAACAAGTAATATTCATTTACAGTCACATACAGCTTGACGAAATCAGCAAGCCTCAAAGGCTGCTGTAGTGATGGAAGCATTTCAGTAAACCATTACACAGGAACGAAAAATCAACAGTAATGCAGGGCTGGTCATACATTGGAGCTAAAATTGTTCTGAAGAGACGAAATGAAAAAGAATGGTTGATTGAAAACAATCTCAGAGCAGGTAACTGTATCGCACTCCTATAAAATAAAGCGGCCTTGCAGAATTTTGCAGCCAAAAGACTGAGCCACCAAAAGAATGTGCATGTTTACGACGAACATTCATTTGAAGCGCTCCTAACAGCCCAACACAGCAGGGTAAGCAAAGAAATCGCAACGAAGGCAGCATCTAAAAAAAAATTTCATTACACACACCTCCCTTGCGCGGCTGCAGGATGCCAACCGGAGACTTGTGAACAAGGTTGCTTGGCTCATTCATGAAGCTGAAAAGAAAGATCAGCCTCAATAGGAATGATGCTTCATAAAACACAAGTTCCTACAAATGACCGGAAGTCACGACGGGTTAAATTTGCACCAGATTTAGACAATCTTTCTTACTCAAGTAAACCTGGGAATGTTGTAAAAGAAAGAGGCTGACATGGCGTTGCGATGCTTGAATAAAGATAAGATTAAAAAAGAAATTTAGATTGTGGTATTCAAAGTCTCATAATTGCACAACCAGTAATGGGCACAATGGACAAGCTCCAGATTAATTTTCGTCACCTGAGGTCTTTTAATGAGCATCCAAAGCATGGCGCAGAAAAATTTGCATACTTCTTCCTGAAATGAAATGTGGCTACGGCTGAACCTGCAAGCTTCTAATAAAGCACAATGCCACATGTATTGTGACAAATCAAAATAGAGAGAACAGTACAAAAATAAATACTAAATACAGTATGATATTCACATGCATTTTCATACCTTTGCAACTGAGACAGGATGCTCAAGTCAGTCTCCAAGGCCTGAAGAGCCAGGTACGCCTTGGTCTTCTGTTTTCTGTAGAAAAAAAGCGATTGAGACATAATTGACTGACCTCGACAAATACGGCTTCAGCCCATATAACGACTCAATAGCTTTTTCGTAACTTTGACATTTTAACTATGGTTTGTATGACATTGGGCACTATTTATTGTACCAAAATATCTCAACTTTCTTGGTTAAAATGAATAAACCTTTCACAGTTCAAGATTTCTTTGGGGCATTAAATATTCAGAGGCACAAATGGCAGCATCTCCATGGAGCAAGCATGAAAATTTGGGGTACGCAACTTTTGCATTTTTTTTAAGTGACTTCTCTCAGGGTCAAAATTTTTTTCGAAACAAAGTGAACTCACTTGTCGGCGTTCAGCTGGTAGATCGATGCCAGCCCTTCAAGGTGTTTAGTAAACTCGGCAAAGTCTCCACGCCTGGGTTAAACACACACACACACACACAAAACAAAGAAAGCTCTTAGCAAAAATACCAACCAGTGCAGAGGCCAAAGAAAGAGTGACTTCACTCACAAAAGCACTTGCGTCAGCTCGGGGCAGCTCTATCGTGAAGGAGAAAGAGAGAGAGAAAGAAACACGTCATTCAGGTACTTGTTACAAGCGATGGTGCACGCTTTAGTTGCACGGAAGTCTCGCCATTGCAACATGTTTGACTTGATTCAATACAACAGAAATGCTGGTACTGCAATTTTTTGTTAACAAACAAAACATGTGTAAGTCAAAAAAGACCTTGTGTAGAGAGATGGTGCTGCTAGCCAGTACGAAAAAGGAAAAAACTGTATTACATTTAAGAAAGTGGATGAGTTATTGTATGGACATGAAATCAACACATAACACCTAGGCTAATTGCACACAGAATTTCAGCACTAGTGCATGCTGGTGGTGTTCAAACCAGAAAGGAGATCAAATATAAACGTGAAATTGTCATACTAAGTAATGAGTACTGGTACTTGTATGCGCACTTCTGGCAAGATTGGTTTTACAGTTGTATTCTGCAATACTGTTGAACACTCAGTAAACATAACTGCCATTAAACAGAACATATTTTCCTGGTCTTTTCACGTTTCATTTAATGAAAGTCTACTGCAGAGTGATGAACAATAAAGAACTGCACTAAAGCAGCCACAATACTCATATCATTATTCATCTATTTGCCCACAAATTAAATTAACAATGCCTCGAAAAATTTAACCAACAAAGTGGCAACCTTCATCAATCAAAACGTTGTCCAGCCTGCCTCAGGCATGTGGCTCCATTCTATTTTGAAGCTAAAATTTAGAGCTTTCTATGTCATGTACAGAAAATTTCGTGCATAAATACACGAAAATGTTGCAAAAAGACACCGGGACCTCAAAATAAAAGAGCAAATACAATGTGGCACAAGAGATAATCTGGCACACGCAATCGTGTGTGAAGGCAGTCTTAATATATTGCGGGCAATCTCGCGCTAAGAGCAGACAGTATTGCTCACCAGGGGATCTCCGTGGTGGGAAATCTTGACGTCGTTCACAGTTCCACTGGGCTCCAGCAGGACTTCCACATAGAACATGTCTGAGCTAATGAAGCACTCCTGGCCTCCAGGACCCGTTGTAAACATGAGGCTGGAACATGCCACATCGTAAGCACATAGCCTTCCCCAAGAGTGTCCTCATAGCCAAACTCACCCTTGTTGTCGTGTGATGGTGTCCAGCCTCTCTATCATGGACTGCATCGAAGTCACTGGAAATCATAAATGAACAGTGTAACATGCAAAAAAGAAAGCTCCAAAGAAAAGTTTTTCAGCTGGGCCTTTCAACACCAGAAAGACATTACTGGTATAGACTAACGTGTGACACTCAAGATTAATACATAACTCCAAATGTCATAACCAGTCTGCGTAAAGTCCACTCCACGAAACAAAGCAGTGAAAGTGTCACAAGCACTTATATACGGTTAATTAAGCACCTGTCATGTAGAAGACATGTGGCATTACAATACAACTTCATGCTTGACAGAAGTGGGTTTCAAATGGAGTGCTTAAAGAATGCTCGCACTGCATATTTAGCTCTGTATGGTGGCATGAAATATTAGTTTCTTGCTTTCTTTGGGAATGGAACAGCTTTACTACATGTACAAAGGAAGTAAAATTTAAAATAGCAAATTGCCAGGCTGGTGTGTGTGCCATTCTTCCCAAAAGAAGAGGACAACATATTAGGGAAAAAATGGTGTGCAGTTACCCATTTACTGCATAGTTTTTCAGCAAATGAGTTGTCATAAAGCCTTTATGACTGTTTACATCCTCCCAAGTCGGAATCAAATGCATATAGATGAACTAGTATTTGTTGCAAGTAGCATATTTAGCAACAGTTTCTCTAAGAGCAATGCAAGAAATCATAGAAAAAAAAAAGTTTTGAAATATGGGGTAGCATCTAATATTGGCAAGCTACATCTACCAATGTGTTCAGAGTAGTTAAAATGTCAATACAAGCTACACCATATTGTGTCATGACATCAAAAGGATGCCAGCCTGTGTCATCTTCACTCGTAGGATGAACAAGTTGTACAGATGATTATGCTCGGCATTTCTCAACTTCAAGTCAACCATGAAGCAATGAGTACCTTTGATGGACTTCTGGATCATGTCAAGGCACTTCTGTAACTGGCTGCGCTCGGCGCTGTCCACCAAGTGATGTTTTTCCTGTAGCATAGACGGAGGCGCCAGAAATGTTAAGTGTCATATTTAATGTTTGAATACTTTCAAGTAGGTCACAACATGATATTGGTGAAATACTCTGAGGCAGCAAATAGTGAACAAGACTTTAGTTATTTAGCATTTTATAAGCAGCACCAGTTTATTAACTTTTTTTTTTACAGCAAACAACCCAAGGCACTATGCCCTGATTGAACGAGAAAAATCTAATCTAGTCAAAAACAATTCCACTGAAACAACATTCAACACATAGCACAGAAAAGTAAGAAAAAAGAAATTGTGTAGGAAGCATCGTTGAAGAATGTCAATGTAATCAAATCACCGAATGGTGTTAGTGACACATGTAAGCAGAGGAATCGTGCCCTTCAAGAAATATGTGTTGGAATGAGAATATTTAGGCAGCTTTAGTTGCGTCATTGCATAATTAAGAAAACCGAGCAGTTAACTAGAACATGTATACATGGTTTTTCACATGATGTCACAGACAAAATTTCTGTGCTGGAGGCCCTAAGATAGCGGCAATCGCAACTTTTTACCTTATTAGAAAGTGGCAGTGCAGAAATGGACAAATAGTCGTTCAGTACCTGCCTTCGTCTGGGCTCTCCCCACCTTTTTCCGTTTGTGAGCCGCATCAGAGCGGAACACAAAAACACATGAGGGGCTCCAGCACTAATCTGATGTCACCATTTCTTTGAGTAAGAGTCCACGCAGCATCTCAACCAGCTGGTTGCCCTGAGATGGTGGCCACGATAACGTCACTGCAAACTACGCGTAGCGGTGTCCCAGCTCTCTCTTGCGGCCACCACGGAGAAAGCTCACTGCTCTTCCTGAATGCTCCGTTAGGCATCCAAATTTTGAGACGCACAAAACTTATCAGGTAACAGCAGATGTCATTAGGCCCAGCAGTTAACTTACATGCACTTCTCTCCACAAAAGCTGCATGATTTTAAATACAATGGCTTTTTATTACTTATGACATTGAATTACATCTCTAGGATAAAACAGTAGGCTTGCATGTGGCAGATGTCGGTTCTTTGAGCACGGAAGCACACTTACATGCTTGTGCGTTTTGCAACAGTAAATATATTTAGTCATGCCAAGACGACACGATTGAGTGTGGAGTTTTACTTCGTAGAAAAGCGGCGTACATCGTTTGTGTTGCAATACATCGACATTCGCTGTTAGTCAAGTTGCAGTCACTAACGTTGCACGTCAGGAATGAAATATCTCGTTTTTTTCTTGTTTTTTTTTTCAAAATTACGGCACACAAAGCTGAGTTCATGGCAATTGACTCTTCGGAACGAGAGCTGGAGTATGTAACACCTGCAAACACGCCGTAAGATGGCTCGGCGAATGTGTACAATATCGTAACAACATTTCAAAGACTACAAGTGAACGCGCATCCCGTTCCGAGACTCTTCTATTTAACTGCGGCCGTTCATTCTCGTGAAGCACACACAAAACGTTAGGCGTTCGCTTTCGTCGGCAAGCGACAGCCACTGCACGACTAACCCACGCGATACCACGCAAAGCGCAGCATTCGAACAGCCCAGCTCACCATGATGGCCATGCGGAGCGCCTTGGCCATGTCCCCCCAAGGCTTGTAGTGTTTGGCCTTGGCCCGGAGCTTCTCCAGGAGGCTCTCCCTGGGACTTTCGTTCGCGCTTTCCTTTCCATTCTGCGAAGCTGTTGCAGAGGCAGTCGTAAGTGGGAGGCACGGTCGGTCGAGCGACATCATCAAAGATCGGCAACGCACCACAAACGCGACAGAAAAAACACACCACTGATCACAACGCGGAGGATGGTGCGATTGACAACACCTCGCTGTCAATCCGACGGGCGCCTCGCGGACTTTCGCCGCTGCCAAAGGCAGCGCTATCGAGAACCTGATTTCCAGCGCTGCCGCGATGCAGCGGGCACACCACGTTTCGATCGCTACGAGGTGAACCAAAAAGTGCAACCGAAAGCTGGATGCAACTTCCCGAGAGAGCTGGCGGTGCCTCTTGTATTTTGGACGATCGCGAACGAGACACGCTCGTGGTGAACTGCTGCCAGTCGCGAGGCCCGCCAAGTTGTTCAACTTAGGACATGTTTGAGTAGAGGTAGTGGGATCGACTCACTCTCGATTACGTCCTTTGCGCCAACTTGCGGGCACGGAGTAACCGCTGCTGGCTTTTCGACAGCCGCCATGCTTGAAAAGCACACTGTTTTGCTGGTTTGTTTGCGTCTCTTTTGTTGTAGCTCGATTCGCGGTCAGTGGATTTCAGTGTAGCAAAAAACTTCGTTTAATAGTGATTTGTTATAAATATAAATTAGGAATTTATTCTTACTTTAAGAAACTGTTGATAAATAACCACAGTGCACAAAAAGTTAAATTACTAAAAAATTTTTACAGAAAAAAAAATGAAAACGCGTAAATAAATGTCTTCAAATATTTATTTGTTTTATTTTTACGTTATATAATTAGTTTTTGACTAAAATAAAGCGCATGAGTTTAAAACAATACAATGGCATTATTGCTAGATGACGCTAGCATCGTTAGCAATATTGTTAGCGGCAAAAAAGTTTGGTTAATTTTCTTAGTTTTACGCGTAAGCACGACTGTTCAGGTGGCATATAAAAGATTCTGAAAATTCAGAACTACTGATCTACCACTTCATTTAAATAATCAAGGTCGTCGACCTGCATTTTTTGTCGTCCCAGCATAAAATATTTTTGTAGATCTTTTTTTACGTCAAAGTGCGAGTGTTGCCTTTAAACTTTCAGTTTCGATTTTCCTGATTTCAACATATTGGCCGTTTCTGGCGCCGTCTTTAATGCGGGACCGGGCCACCAGGCAACTGTGCTTGTTTTTCACCTTGAGGAGCGTCTGATATCCTCTGGCGCACGTTTAAATTGTTTACGTCTTACTTTTGAAGTCGTAATCTCCGTGTACTCGACTCCTTGGGCGAGCCATGGCTCTTTCTATGTCCTCGAAGATTCTGCTAAACAACGGAGCTCATCTACCTGCCATCGGATGTGAGCCTGCTTCATACGTAGCATTTTTCAGCGAGAAAGATACGCGCGATAAAGACGGCACGACACCCTGGAAAACTTCCTCATGTCATAACCGATGCCTGAAAGTTTTAATCACTCGATTACGCTGTCGTATTTCTCCATTAAAATTTTATTTGTTTAGAGCAGGTTTTACTCTTTTTCCTCTTTGTTCTTTTTATGGGGAAGAGGAAACTGTGGAGCACTTTTTCATCTCTTGTAGAAAGTTTTCAACATTAAGAAAGGTATCACTAGAAATACCATTACGAATCTTTGGCCTAGCTTTGCCAACGTGAAATTTACTATTTTTAGGTGCACACACCCTAGGGCACAGCAACGGGAAAGTGTGCGCAACCGTGCAAAATTTCATTGTACAGTCTGAGAGAATTGCTTCAATGCCAAAACCTCAATACCAAAAGGTTCTCAGTTAACCCATGTAGGCTATTGAAAAATTTTCTTTGATATTAATCATTTACTGCTCAGTCAGTAGGAAGTAATTCATCATTTTTTTTTCTCAAAAATAGATAAGAAACAATATTTCTGTTAATTTTCTTTTCGCCAGTATTTAATTCTATACATTCGTTTTTTTTTTTTTTGGTAAGCTACCCGATTCTTGGCCGATCCCCCAGGGTGGGTGTGAGCCACGAGTTTAGGATCTCCCTACGTGTCTCTTGAGCTTAGGGGCGAAGCTCCTCAAAGCGGCACCCGTTCGTTCCTCGTCTTAGTACGTAACATGTCTTACGCTTTGACCTGCAAGGTGGTGCCGGTGGGAGATTTCTCTTGTGCATTGTTGAACAACAAGAAATTCGCGTTAACTAAAAGCCGAATTCTCCTGTCTCTCATTCCCCATTAGCAGTAGTCATTGGCATGTTCCAGTAGGAAAACAAGCAAGGTTCTGTTTAGCGTTGCATAAACTGTTGCCAGACTTGTAGGGTCAGTGTTGCCAGATTGTTGCCAAATTTGGGGCAGAGAAATTTTCTCCTGTAGTTGTGGCTTCTCCGTGGAAATTTGGTGTCGTCCGCGGTGCATTTTGCGAGTGCATGAGCGACGCTGGCCGTTTTAATGAACGGAATGAACCGCGCCTTGCAAACGTTGGGACGCGTTTTCTTGCTGCGTGCTGCTGTGTCTCAGAGTTAGGGAATCAACGATGGGTTGTCCGCCGTGCATTTCGCGAGTGTGTGTGCGACGCAATGAACCGCGCTTAACTGAAGTCAGGGCGCGTTCTCTTGCTGTGTGTGCAGCTGTGCAATCAAGAGATCGCGTCTCAGCATTAGGGACGACGGGGAAAACTAAATAGAGTCGCAGCAGGTGGTGAGCTGCCCCCCCCCCCCTCTTTTTTCCCACAGCTGATCGTGCCGCGTCGAACGCGTGCCACGACGGGGACGCTACGCTTCTCCTAGCTGTGTCAGCACAAGACATATCGTTCGGACTCGTGTACATGTGACGAATAAACGTCCCAAGGCTGGCTAATCGGAGTACGTCGGATATGCTACAGCTATATACGCCTGGAAGGCTGCTTTGTCGACGCAGTTGCAGCGAATTAAGCGTGACTCGGGCGTACCTGTAAATAGGACCCCGCCGACGAGCCGCAGTTGCTTGCAGGGTCGCACCCACAATAAGCAAAAACGACCAAAATTCCAAATAATGAATGCATATGCGGGGGGGGGGGGGGGCAGCGCACCACCTGCTGCGACTCTATTCAATTTTCCCCGTCGTCCCCCTCCTAATTGCACAGCTGCGCACACAGCAAGATAACGCGCCCCGACTTCTGGAACGCTCGTTTTACGTTCATTTTGTTAATTGAAACGGCCAGCATAGCTCACGCACTCGCAAAATCCGCCGAGGACGACACGAAATTCTCACGGAAAAGCCACAACTACAGGGGCAAACTTCTTCGCTAGATTTGGTAGCAGTCTGGCAACAACCACCTCAAAGTCTGGCAACTGATTTATGCAACGTTAAACCAACGCCTTTTCTGTTTATTTGTTGGCCAAACAGAACCACAGAACACCTAAAAAACAAAACCTTGCAACCTTGCCCCGTCGGTGTGTGCTCGTATGGATTGGGATGCCGAAAGGCGGGCGCGCAGGGCAGCGGCGGCGCGCGCTCGCAGGCAAGATCCTGAAGTTAGAGCCCGAGAGGCAGAAGCGCGCCGGGAAGCTGCGCGACGTCGCCGCCAAGACCCTGCCGTGCGAGAACAAGAAGCCGCAGCAGCAAGGCAGCGTCGGCAGGATCCCGCCGTACGTGAAAAGGAAGCTGCAGCTGCACGTCAACGTCGGCAAGATCCTGCTGTACGAGAACGAGAGGCCACATTAGCATGGCTGCGTCGGCAAGATCCCGCCGTACGCGAACAAAAAGCTGCAGCGGCACGTCAGCGTCGGCGAGATCCTTCCGTACGGGAACGAGAGGCCGAAGCTGCACGTCAACGTCGCAAAGCAGATCTTGCAAACGTTCGACGATGGGAAGCGGCGAGGAAGCGCGCATATCGTCAGGCAAACCCGGATGTGAGAGAACGCGAGGCAGCGGCGGCGCGCATTCGCAAACAGAAACCTGAAGTTAGAGCCCGAGAGGCAGAAGCGCGCCGGGAATCTGCATGAAGTCGCCGCCAAGATCCTGCTGTTCGTGGTTGCACGCCTGTGGTTGCACTTAATTGCCGAGTTGGCTACGACCGATAGGCTTACTTGTCAGCGATGCGCGTATGCAGCTGACGAAGCCAGACGAAGTGGTTACGTCGTTGACAACTCCTAGGTTCCCATAGAACCTCGAGTTATGACACTCACTCTCGATCGTAAAACCGGCGTCTCTTGCAAGAGAAAGCAATTCCCATTAGTGCAAGCTAGTGCAATCACTGTACATTAATTACAAGGTGCCACCTACACGTCCATTGTCTACAAATACAGTAAGACACACACACATAAATTAGTTAACGTCGCACTCACCACGTGCACGAGTATAGATAACCTCTATCTCACGAATGCAAAAGAAGACCACAAGTTATACCACAAGGCGAACAACGAGGACAGAGCCATGGCTAACAAATTCCAACGGCTCGACCAACTTCGGCTACCTACAGTCACGCAGCCCTGTAAGACAACGTCGATCACACTGCCGAGTTCACGTTTGCCCTCCTCAACGTCCCTTCTCTCAATGCACGCTACCAAGATGTGGAACGGGACACCATCTTAACCGAAGTCGACCTGCTCTGCTTTACCGAGACCTGGAACGCCAAACGCCTCTACATCAAGGGCTATGCACCAGTCGTATCCATCGATGACTCGGTACGACCTGCCGGTGGTGCTGCAGTTTACGTAAAGCAAGCCAAAGAAGCTTGAGATTTGGAACTATCACTCTGCACACCGAGCGACGACGAAGAAAGTGCTGCAATCGACTTTGGTGGCATCACCGTCTTGATATTGTACCTGGAACCAAATCTTCCCATTGAAGACATCAAACTGTTCATCGACAGAGACGTGTATATATGACAAGTCGAAACCTTTCATGCTCGTCGGTGACTTCAACACTGACATTACAGACCCCAAAAATTATTGTTTGATGCATCACATGTCAGAAAAGTACGGACTCAAATGCATCTCCTTTGAAAACCCCAACGCAACCACCATCAGAGGCACCTGCATCGACATTGTGTTGCCAATTACAACACAATGTCGATGCAGGTGCATTGTAATTGTAGACATTGTTAATGTCTCTTTGCATTGTCTATCCCTATTCGCATGACTGTATATGCCCTCCAAATTTTTTTTAATCCAATTTCCTTTTGCACATGTGTGGTTTGCAACACATTGTACTACATAAGAGAAATATGCTAGTGCATATCCTAGATTGCAAGCATTGCCGACCAGAAAATTTATGCAGTGTGGTCAGCCGCCTGCGTCTTGTACAATCCTTATTTCTAGCTTCATCTGACGCTTTTTAGTTTTTTAAGCCGGCAATGGCCAAGGCATACAGGTGTGCCATGTGAAACCTTCAAAATGCAGCACACCAGTTTGGTGTTTGCTGGTGCATGTTTGCATTTTGTCCTTGCCTGTCCTTTGCTTAGCCACCAAACATTTATGTGATATAAGTTGGTTGGCCAAAGAATGCATAAACAATGCACGTTGACTTTAGTGGAATCCAGCAAAACCAACTGGAACGGTAAGGAAGATACTGGATGGGACAGCTGCTGCTGTTTTTTCCTAAGCCCCATCTTTTCAGTTTGGTTCCCGTCTTTTCAGAATTCATCTTGGTTTCGCTGAATTCCACGAGACATACACTTTGCACTGTGCTGGTTTACATTACATACGCATTTTCAATGTACAAGTTTTCACGAGATGCATTGCTGCCGAATCCAGTTGGGACGTATCGAATCTCGGAAGCCGCCCTCAAGTCCCTGATGCCTATTGTGCTGCAGCAGGGATACAGGCTGATTGGTATGTGGCAGTCCTGAAATTATCAACTGCAAGCTTTCGATGAGTGAGGCTATCGATGAGTGGAACGGTTTGACGGATGCTATTGTCAGCGAAAAAGTTGCTTTTAAATTTAGAGATTTATTACTAGCTACCCTTGACTCTTAATCGCTGTTTGTCTTTCCTTTATTGTTTGTTCTCTGCCGCCTGTATATTTTGGACCGCGAATTGACTGTTGAATATTTCGTTTGACATGCTCTGTTTTCTTTTTGTTTTTTGTTGCTACCTGTATGTTTTAGTAATTCAAAAACTGTAACCATGAACTGCATTTTCATTGAAATTTGTACTTGGATTGTTTCCCCCCCCCCTTATGTAATGCCCCGAGAGAGGCCCTTAAGGGTAAAATAAATGATGATGATGAAGCTTTGCATTTTCTTAGGAACAGACACCAGTATATTTCAGAAAAACTATTTAATCTGGGACAGACAGGTATTAGTATTAAGATATAAATTTGCCCTGACACAATGATGTGCACTATCATTGCAATTTCAGTTTTTTTTTTTTTTGCACATTTAGGTTTACTTGTGATTACCAGAGTGGCTCGGTATAAGTACCAAGCTGCTATTAAGCAGAACTTCGAAGTGGGTTAGTTGGTAGTGCAGCACGAGTAGAACTTAAGCATGACAGAAGACAGATATCTGAGTGCTTGTCTGTATTTCAAAAATGACTGTGTATTTAGAATCAAGTACATGTAGAGAAACCCCACATGGTCAAAACTAATGCAATGTTTCTTGAGGCACCATGCCTTGTAATGATATTGCGGTGTTCACGTGTGTAATCACAGAATTTCACTTGCAAATGTACGTCCTGCTGTCTCTACCTTTCTCGGACATTTCAACATTCAGCAGTACTCGTCACAGTAACGCATTTAGAGGCTGATCATGCAGTTCTTTGTATTTTGTGTATTAAGGCTGCTTCTTGAAGGTCTTCCAGTTGGGTTTTATTTAATTTTATATTGATAGTGCTTTCAATAGCAGATGTCTTACATTAGAAAAATGCTACATACAAGAATAAGAGGTGTGCTGTGCATGTGATTTAAGTTATCTACCACAATGATTGACACTATGTTCATGATTGTTTTTTTGTGTGTGTGCACTTGTACATTCTGCATTTCATCTTATCATTGTATTTTTGTTCAAGTTGCACAATGTTTACGCGAGAGTAGGTCTTGAGGATCAATACTTTTTCTTGTGTATCAACTGCTACTACAAATCATAAACTATACTCTCCAGTTCAAACATTTCATATGCATCAATTGTGTAAGTCGACTCGAGTGTAGTCTGAATCTCTAAAATCATGTGCCTAAATTCGAATTTGAGGGTTCAATTAAAATTGAAATAGAAAAGATTCGGTTGTAAGGTCAATTGAATGCTGAAATGAATAACATATCAGACTTGTTGTGGCATTAGTATGAGATTTAGTTTATATTATGGCTCAGTCTGTATCATATATAGTATTTTATTGCGTACCACCCACACCCTTAGCAATGATATGCAGAAAATTTTCTAAGAACTATCCTTGCATACTGTTGCAAAGGTAGCTTTTCTGCATAGCTGTGAAGCACCAGCCATAAAAGCTCCTTCGCATGCTATATCTCGAGTTTGCTTTCTTCATCGGCATTGTAGTAAATAAGTTTCCTTTATGAAATGCTCTTGCACTTTTAGTTTCCTTTTTTTCCCAATTTTAGAAGAGTCGACCTACATTTGAAGTGACCTATCCCATGTAAATACAATATGTCTGAATCGGAGAGTGTGGTTTATGATTTGTAGCAGTAGTTGAAGAATAAAAGAAAGTTTCATTCCTCCAAAAGCTAGTCTTACGTTTTTTTCTTTCTGGCAGGCCGTATTACTGCAATGCATTGTTCGTGGTAACTTATAGATAGACGCCAATCGTTCATGTTTTCTTATATTGCTGCATCTACCATCTTGCTTTATAGTAAACTGGATCCAGGAAAGTATCAGTAATTTCTAAATGGTTGCCCTAACATAAACATTTCGCGACTCTAATCAACTTCGAATCTCTTGATTGATGGTGTAAGATTAACAGCTAGCATTCAGGTATAGTGATGCATCACTCAGCACAATCGATCACTGACGCATCATCGTGTATGACCATTGACTTGTCAGCAAAACAGATCAGTAGAAGCAAGACACAAATTGCAATGACAACCTGTCAGTGCAGCCTGTTGGATACAGCAGTTATTTTTTGTGTAGGTGTAGCTAGTGCCTGTCGGCTGATGCGTTTGCAAGACAAGGTGACGCGCTTTGCTCTCATTTCAGTGTAGCAGCGA
The DNA here is from genome assembly GCA_013436015.1 of Rhipicephalus annulatus. NCBI lineage: Eukaryota > Metazoa > Arthropoda > Arachnida > Ixodida > Ixodidae > Rhipicephalus > Rhipicephalus annulatus. The sequence goes on from WOVY01013770.1 coordinate 186,573, forward strand.
AAGTGATGGTAATTATTTGTAAATTAATTTCAGGCACGCAGCTATTTATCTCAGTTTCATTTATAAATGCCTCCTTTTTGCTCTTGTGCATGAATGAAAATAGCTCAATGTGCCAGATGAGCGGCATAGTGCTTGTGCTTGGCACTTCGAGATCGGAATATTTTTTTTGTTTTTAACTGCAGGGCACATTTGTGTACAAAAAGCATGCTGTAATTTACTCTTCCATTCACAAAGCTGTATTGACAGACTTTAGCTATGGATGCAATAACTTGTCAACACAAGCAATGTAAGCTGATAATACAAGTCAAGGCGTATCATAAATCAGACATCAAAATGATGTGGCCTCTGTGAGCATTTTGCATTAAGGGAAAATATGCATGTGATTATTAAGAAAATTAAGTCCTCCATATAACCTGGTGGCAAAGCCTCCCAGTTGCTCTCTTGTCTTGTAGAAGCAGCATCTTGGAGAAAGACGGCTTATGCACTCGCAACACCATACTTGCGAAGAGTGATCACCTCAAGAGTTTGTGGTGTCGATGTTGGGGGCGCCTCAGTCCTCACTTCTCAAACCGTTTCTTCTATAAGCTGAAATATCAAATAGCCCAATGCCTCGCATAGTCGTCCTTTCTTCTTTTGTGTTGTCCGTTTGCGCTCAAATCGTCACGACATACGTCATTTCCGATTTAGCGCGTTCGAATTTACTGAATCGGAACGTGACTTAGCAGCCCAGCAGACGCTCACCTACTGCTGCTGCTGCTGCTGGAGTACGGCTGGTTGCTGCTTCTGCGAGCTGTCTATAGGCCTTGTTCTGCTACATATTCCCAAGCCTCGAACATCATCTTCATCTAAGCTCAGCCGCTCATTTTCACTGCTATTTTATATTTACTAACGTTGTTTATATCCATCCCAATACGTATTTTCGTGATTTTTCGCGTATAGGCGGATTTAGCAGTATCTGTACGCGGCCCTTTCTTTGGTCATCCGTGTTAGCGTGCTTCGTATCTGTGTCGTAGTGCATTTGCGTAATTGACAGCCGTGTTTTAGATTAAATATTTACTTTCTTGTTTCTTTTTTTTTCATGGTGTAATTCTGAATTGAAAGTGTGCGCAACATGACGCGTGTGTTAGTAGCTGGCGATTCAATGGTGAAATACGTGGACCAGTATTTCCCATCGCGCCGTGGCTTGTCTGTTAGCGTTGCCGCACACAGAGGAATAAGGATTGAGCACTTGCTCTCAATGATTGCTGACAAGCTGGCCAGTTTTGATGTTGTCATTGTACATGTTGGCACGAACAACACTGTTGACAGTGTCAACATGTGCATGGACAATATCGCCAGCTCGCTCAGGGAATCATCGAAAGCAATCCCACGTTTCATGTAGCTTTTTCTGCCATTCTTCCTCGGGGGCAGGATCGGTACCCGCCAAGGGGAAGAACAGTTGTCTGATGTTTGTCATTTGAATGACCACTACAGGAATGTGAATGCCGCACTCGCACAGCTTTGCCTGGAGAGGGGCTTCACTATCCTGGATAGTCTTGTGGACAGCTGGCCTGGATTCCTGAGCAGGAATGGTGTCCACCCCAGCCGGCTTGGCAACAAGGTGCTGGCAGGCTTCCTGCACCGGGAGGCCTGTGCCTTGTCCACCCATCTAGAGAGGAGACGCATCCAACTGTCCTACAAGGAGTCCAAGGCATCTGCATGGAGTGGGTGGGCTCGGCAGGAGCACTTTGCCATCAACTTGGAAGTCGATTTTCCAGCACTGGTATGCATGCAGTTCAATATTCTCCAGCAGTAGGTGGACCTTCCACTGCACCAGCTCCTGTCTGGAAAACCAGCAGTGCTCTCATGCAGAGACACGACACTGACCAACTGGCCAGTACTATTCATGGTATTGGCTTTACGCTCGTTGGCGGTGTCCGCGTTCCCTGCAAGGGAAGCAAGGCTTGGTGGACTTGGAACACCCTGCCTTCCCCCATTTTCCATGGCACAAGTGTACCATGCAAGGGAAACACTGGGAAGAGGCCTGTTCAGCCAATGATCCCTAGTTGAGGTGCAAGCACCACTTGTGACAGGAAAATAAGGAGAGCCTCACAGGAGCATGAGAGTACTCTTGTGCGTTCTTCTGTGGGGGAAGAGGAGGCCAGTGCTGGAAAAGCAGCTGGGCCACAGGCTGTCGGCCAGTGTGGCGACAGTGAGTGGAAAACTGGTGCAGTCAAAGAAGAGCCGGCAGAAGGCTACGGCACTGCACAAGCAAGAACAGAGCTCTAAACTGTGTGCAGACAGTGAAGGCAAAGTTCTTGCTGTGACAGCTGCCAAGTCCATCAGGTCCACTTCAACAATGCAGCAGTTGTGAGCCAGAAACAGATTCAGTCTGCTTCTTCCGCTGTCTGTGGTAGAAAGCCTGAAGGACGAGCCAGTGTCTCGCACAACGTCATTCGTGATAGTTTTAAAAAGGTGCAGCGTGTTCCTAGCAAGCAGTTGAGAGACTGCTCACTTAGTTCCGCGACTCACTGTGAATATGTCACGAATGACGCTGTGAACGAGGTTTCTGTCTGCAAAAGCCATCTACCAGCACTGACTCGGGATTGCATGCGAATTGAGCGCGATCCTGGCACAGAGGCTGGTGACCCTATGGAAGCTGGGTGCACTGCAGCTGTGCAGTACAAGTATTGTGAGGCTGCTTTGACATCCAGAAGCAGGCGTGCCAGCCCTGGTGCCCAAACTATTTGTGTAAACACTAGTGCCAACCCAACTGTCCTCAATAACCCAGTAAGTACACTATATGGGGGGGGGTAGCAAAGTTTATTTAAATACAATATTTGATAACTTTCCTTCTTTTAAGAAAAGCTTTGATGAGTGGTGCAGGGAGGGCAGGCATGTAGTCATGATAAATAAGAGTAATAAAAGTCCATTCACATCAGAAGATAAGGACTTCGAGTATATTAGGATTAAATATAGCTGCATTCACGGTCGCACAATAAAGCCCAGGAAGATAGGAAAGCCACCAAAGCAAGCTTACAATGGTACTGGCTGTGAAATGACAGTATCGGTAAGCCTATGTAAATTGCCTACTCTGCACTACAAGATAACTAAACTACAAGCTAAGCATAACCATCCCACAGAATATTATGATTTGTATCCTCAAAAAGGCTCCTGAATTATGGAGAAAAAGAAGAATTCTTTGACTTAGCTAAATGTAATATTGGCGCAAAGGATTTTAAAAAACTTGGTTGAGCAAAAAACTGGTAAGAAGTTAACTACAAAGGACATTAATAATTACAAGCAACGATTTTCTATTCCTATCCGCAATAAGCAGGCTCATGGTGAAATGGTTTTAGAGAAGGTAGGGACCTTGCTAAAAAATAATCCTAACTTGGTTATTCACTATGAAATGATTCAAAATAATAACCTGCAATTCATACTTCTTCAAACAACGCACATGCGTGAGATTTTGGAAAAGTATCCAGAGATTCTATTTATTGATGGAACGTATAAAGTGAATATTGAGGGTTATATTCTTTACTCTATATTAGTTCAAGATGGTCGTGGTCGTGGGAGACCTGTGTGTTATGCCTTCTTACGAAATGAGACGACTGAAATTGTTGAGCCCATGTTCACAAAGTTTGTAGATTTCAACCCATTTGTTGTGTCTGCTTGCAAAGTACCGTATATACTCGCATATCTCTCGCACCGTTGTTGCCAGAAAACCGATTAAAAGTTGGGGGGTGCGAGAATTACGCGGGGTTAAACTTTCTAAAAAAACGTACAGAGCGGAAAAAAACGAAGTGGCCGCAAATTGGGATTCTCACACCAACATCTAACAGCAAGCTTTAAGAAGTACTAGGTAAAACTTACCTCAACAATAAAAGCAGAAGTTCAACACAAGACAAGATTACATTGAGACACAAAAAGTGGAAGCAAATAGTCGATAATTAGAATACCATATGCAAAGCTTGCGGACCTTGCGGGCGTAGCGGTAGCGTTCATCGCTCAACAGGAGCCCTCTAAAGGTAAGCGTGGGACGTCAGTATTGGGCTGATGGCTATTTAACACAATTTTCCGCAGTTTCTTTCGTAAGAAATGAAGTTACCATCAATCCCAAGGGCCTACCGGTGGCCCTGTTGCCATTCTTTAGTGCATATCTATCACTTGCAACTTGAAAGCAGCCGTACAGCTTCAGTATCGCCTCATAACTTGACAGGGTACCGACGCAACATACAAAACACGCCGCAAACGCGCACTGGCCACTTCGGCTTTCGCTTGAGTTGGATTGAATCTCTGTGCAATAGTACGCTTGATGCTTAAGAGGTGGCACCAGATGACGTGCGCTATCGCCATCAGTAGCTAGAAAGAGCAGACGACATTATTGCAGCAGTTTTTGGGGGTGCTATAATCACTCGAGGAAAAAAAGAAATCGTATCTTTGTTCGGCGATGTGGGGGGTGCGAGAATTGTGCGAGTGCGAGGATTACGCGAGTAAATACGGTAGTAATGATTCATAAGAATCTCAATTGAACTGCGTATTTTAACCAGTATTCTTCCTAATCTAACATACTTTTGTGTACGTGGCATGTGTTGCATTGTTTCCAGCAAAAGGGTAATGAAAAAGCTAGACAGCAACGTGATCAGTTGCTTCCTCTCTTAAAAAGCTTAGTTTATTCCCCCACTGAGCAAGACTACTTTCGATAAGCTTGCTAACCTGCAAGCTATGACTTGCGCAGATTTCATTTCTTACTATATGCGTAACTGGCACTTGTGTAAGGAAATGTGGGTACATGCATATCGGCAAGCCCTTCCTACATTTGGTAATAATACTAATAATCGCATTGAGTGCCACAATCAAAAAATTAAAAATTATCTCTCTTCAAGCATGCATTTGGTTCAAGCGATAGAAGCATCGGTAGGTTACATTGATAATGATTCTTTATCTCTACAGTTCTCTAAGCTTAAAAAATGAAGCTAAACCTAAACATAAATGACTTCAATGACCCATTTC